>JACYXH010000568.1:892500-1110000 GCA_026745465.1 Lota lota | reverse complement strand
GAAGGATAAGAGGGAGAGAGGGGAAAATACGAAAAGAGTACAAAGGGTACAAAGAGGACATAGGAATAAATAGAAAGAAAGATTAATTTCAAAAACATGAAATTAACGGAAAGATTAAGAAATACTGTCCCTCTGAGCAAGAGATAGAAGAGGAAAGAAGAAGGAGAGAGGAGAGGACTCAAAATAATTATTCTTCTTTATCTTATCGCACATACGCACGGACGCAAGCGCGCGCACACACACACACAGGTCCCAATGTCAACCTACCTTTGACACACACTTAGTAATAAAACTAGTAACAACTGCAAACTGCTGTTTACAGTCACAATTACAAGCAAACGCACACACACACACACAATCTTATTTTTCAAAAGCTTTGATTGGCAGATAAATAAGAGTTGAGCCATCAAGCGACACTGGTAATCGATGGGGTTAGGGTGAGGGTGAATTACAACACACTGACACACAGCATGGATCAAAGACCACGTCCGGTGCAAGAAGCCCTCCACTCCACAGATCTCTCAGCGCTACTCCACCCACTCCCACTCCACCTTCAATCACTAGCCTTAGCCTACGCTAACCTTAGCCTACGCTAACCTTAGGCATTGAACATTATCATTATCCTTTAAATACTGTGGCCTCTTCAGACCAACTCTAGCTTTTAAAAACTTAAATTCTTTAGCTAAATTTAGCCTTAAAAAGCTAACGTTAGCCTTTAAAACCTAACGTCAGCCTTTAAAAGCTAACTCTAGCATATAAACTGTAAAGTGAGCCTTTAAAAAGCTAATCCTAACATGTCTGTAAACACTAACCGTAGTCTTTGAAACTAAACTGTAGACTCTAGTATGATGCTAACTTTGTTGTGTTAAGCTACTAGTGTGTGAGTTAGCATGGTGCTATCTTGTGTTTTTATCCTAGGTTGTGAGTTAGCATGGTCCTACCTTGTGTTTTGCCAGCCGACGTCTCATCGCTGCTTCTCAGAAGTAGCATGATGGTTTAGCGTGGTGTTCCTCTCTCCCTGTCATAGCCTCAGAGCGAGCCAGGGTGACCTGGAATACAACCACCATCAAAGCATGTCAGGACATGGAACGATTATATACATATGTGATAGAAATGTACGGATAATAGAAACTAACAGGTTTAATATAACCTTACAGGTGTAACATATAATCTTACAGGTGTAATATAACCTTACAGGTGTAATATAACCTTACAGATGTAACATATAATCTTACAGGTGAAACAGAATCTTACAGGTTGAATATAACCTTACAGGTGTAATATAACCTTGCAGGTGTAACATAGAACCTTTCAGGTCTAATATAATCTTACATGTGAAACATAGAACCTTACAAGTGTAACAGAGAACCTAGCAGGTGTAACATAGAACCTTACAGTTTACCTATAACCTTACAGGTGTACTATAACTAATATAAATGAATGTAATATAAATAAATGTAATATAAATAAAATCAAAAGAAATCTTTGAAGCAAGCATCCATTTGAATGTTTTAATTGGGGTGGTCAGGATGTTTTAACTGGGTAGGTAGGGATGTTTTAATTGGGGAGGTAGGGATGTTTTAATAGGGGAGGTAGGGATGTTTTAAAAGGTGAGGCGTGTGTATTTATGTGTGTGTGTGTGTGTGTGTGTGTGTGTGTGTGTGTGTGTGTGTGTGTGTGTGTGTGTGTGTGTGTGTGTGTGTGTGTGTGTGTGTGTATGTGTTTTACAGACTCACAGTAGAGTTCTGGAAAGTTCTCCTGGGTCAGGAGGGGGTTGTCAGGTGATGATGGAACCAAAGTTTCCCGCCTTTTTCCTTCAGAGCGTTTCAATTTAGTTCAGTTTAGCTGTTGTTGTTGATTTTGTTTGGTTGTCCGTGTCTTCTGGAAGACAACACAAACAGGAAAAATATTTAAAAAACAATTTGAGAGTCAGTATCAAAAACTAAAGTGCTCTACAGTAATCGTTTGGTCCAGTTTCTGTTGCTGTTGGACAGCTTGGTGTTGAAACAAACTGATCGGAAGGTTTGCTAACAACCGTCCGAAAAATAACCTTCTAGTATGCCATGGAGCAATAAGCGTAGAGATCCTAGCATTGTCACAAAGTCTTTGCATAGACACTCTGAGTATAAACTTCGTTAGTGTGTTTGATAATTATAATTATACTCCATAATACACTCTCTATAGTGGTCTCTTTACTGGTATCTATACTGGTCTCTATACTATACTATACTCTCTCTACTGGTCTTCATACTATACTATACACTCTATACTGGCCGCTAAACAGGTAGGTAGTGTTGGTACTGGTGCCTATACTGGTCGCCATACTGGTCTCAATAGTGGAACCTTGTCTCTGTTGGTCTGGAGCAGCCATACTTAAGTTTAGGTTAAATAAATTATTGATTAGAATCTGATGATAAATAACATTCTCCCTGCAGCGCAACAGATTTTCTTTCCATATTTCATAACACACATACACACACACACACACACACACACACACACACACACATATATAGACACACACACACTTATACACACACACAGCCATTTCGCAAGAGCATGGACATGTTCTTTTCTCCCCTCTTGTTCTTTAATGTCCCCTCCTAATCTGTCCTTATCTGTCCTGATCCCACTCATAAAGGTAGTGTTTCTGTCGCCACAGATAGACTTGACGTGTCGGTATCCAATGGCTTTAACAGATATCAGATCACGACCCATATTCTACACACGCTGCCAATAAGGTCAAGACTTTCTCCTACTCTTTCTCTCTCTATCTCCCTCCCTCCTTTCTCTTGGGCCAGAGGCTGTGGTGCTCACTCTACCACTCTTATTTGGCCTAGCAAAACACACACAGGGTCTCTGGTACAGGTTCACTGGTTATGAAGCCGTGAAATGTATGACATCATGTTTCGAACCCCATCTCTTTGTTGTTTGTGTTCTATTCCCACAGAAAGTGTATCCCTGGTTACACACAAAACCATATATTCAGTTTGTGATCCTTTAGCATAGACCCCATTGGGGAGGGAGGGAGGGAGGGGAGAGAGAGAGGTGAGGGATGGGAGGTTGGTGAGGGAGAGAGCTGAGTGAGGGATGTGAGGGAGGGAAGGAGAAAGGGAGGCAAGGGAAGGTGGTTAGGGAGTGGAGGTAGGGAGTGGAGGGAGGGAGGGAGGGAGGGAGGGAGGGAGGGAGGGAGGGAGGGAGGGAGGGAGGGAGGGAGGAGAGGGAGGTGAGGGAGGGGTGGGAGGGAGAAGGGGAGGTGAGGGAGGGGTGGGAGTGATGGAGGGGAGAGAGGAAGGGGCTAGGTCACCAGTGACCCCACTGGGAGATACACATGTGTTCGGTGTGACCGTATTTATCTTCCCCAACCCACTGGCTAGGAAGCACATGCACACTGTAGCAAGCGGTTCCACATGACGGGGCGTGTTGTGTTAGCATGTTTAGCTGCATGTGGTTAGGTGCACGGGAACAGTGAAATCAGTCATGTTTAACGGGTTTGCCTGCTAACACTTTAAAGTTAAGAACAGAGATTTTCATGACAATAACATTACAGTACGTAACATTATTGTCAATTATTCATTTGACAATGGCATAGTTGACAGCTTTAAACCTCACAGCTCTAGGTGTGACACATCTTGGTGTGATAGATCTAGGTGGGATAGATCTAGGTGTGACAGCTCTTGGTGTGACAGCTCTAGGTGTGACAGCTCTAGGTGTGACAGATCTAGGTGTCACAAAACCAGGTGTGACAGATCTAGGTGAGTGGATCTAGGTGTGATAGAGTTAGGTGTGATAAAGCTAGGTGTGACAGACCTAGGTATGACATATCTAGGTGAGCCAGCTCTAGGTGGAACAGCTCTATGTGTGACAGATCTAGGTAAGCATCTGTAGGGTCTGTTGGGGTCGCATGGTTGGGGTCGCATGGTTGGGGTCGCATGGCAAACCTCAGGTTGGTTTAACCTTCACGTACCCACCCACCTACCCACCTACCCATACACACACACCCACACACACACTCTCTCTCTCCCTGTCCATCATATATGCTGTGGTAATTAACCACATCTCACTGATTAACTTTCGATCATACAGCTGACAGCACAGTGTGTGTGTGTGTGTGTGTGTGTGTGTGTGTGTGTGTGTGTGTGTGTGTGTGTGTGTGTGTGTGTATATCAACATGAATTAGGTGAAGCCTGAAGACATAAACATATAGAATACATTAGATATAACATATATAGAATCAAATACATTCGATATTATTTATATTATATATCTACAATGAAATCATTGCTACACAGATCGGACCAAGGTGCCATCTCTCTATGGAGCTACCAAGACTTTCAACACACACACACACAACCACAAAAACACAAAACCCAACATACACACACAGGAAACCCAACACACACACACACACACACACACACAAAACCCAAAATGCATACAACACACAAGGACAAAACCACTCGCACATTTGCACACACGGCGCAATAAGCAAGATTTAACAAACAAATCTGAAATAACGTTCATGCACACAAATCTCTGGTATTTCATAGAATAAGATATTATTTAATAAAACAGAGATATTACAATAAACTCACCTGGTCCAGGTATTTATATGGACGTTATCAAGTGCAGAGTGGATTTAAAACGATGTCCTAATCACATTAAAGCGGATAAAAAGACTGGTCCGTAGTAAAATCCCACAGATTAAGATTCACTTGTAGAAAAATAATTATCAAAATGGGCTTTGGTCCGTACAAAAAGGAATACAAAGTGTGTGGCGGCGGCCAGAGTTGCAGACTCTTAATATTCTGTCATTGCTGCATCTGGAAGTCCTACCCACGCGGAAACTACGGGTCCACGGGAGCGTGTGTCCATCTAGACGTCCAACCCCTCTGTCTCACTCCTCAGGAGAGGACAAGAAACGTCCTGAAACACAGACGGAAAGGCTGTGAGTCTGGGATCTCTGCTGCCTACTGTACCGAGATGTGTACCGTGGCCCCGTGAGAAACACACTGGGAGCACACACTACACAGACCACACACACACTGATACCACACACACACACACACACACACACACACACACACACACACACACACACACACACACACACACACACACAGCAAAATTGAACTTTCAATTGGGTTGTTTTTTATTTTTTCACATTTCTATATTCCATTTTAGACGCCTTCAATTTAAGATTGTTAATGAAACACAGCATTGATGAATATGGATATGAATGAAGTTAATGTGTGGTGAAAATTCATATGAACTAAGTGCTGATTCTGTGCAGCTCTGTGACGGCTGTTAGGACATTTTCAACGACAGCTCGATCAATAAGCCGATGGATGGAGAAGTGTGGTCGGGTGATAATTAAACAGATGGAAGATTGGAGGGAAAAGATGAAGGGAGAAAAATTGACGATTTTTTTTAACAAACGCTTCGCTTATCTCAGTTCATTCTGTTGGAGAGAGGGAGGGGGTGAACATACAGGTTGGAGACAGAGTAGAGGGATAGAGAGGAAATGGGGAAGGGGGGATAAAGAGAGAATTTAGAGGGGGTAGTGAGGGAGGGGGAAGGGGGAGGAGAGAGAGAAAGAAAGAGAAAGAGAGAAAGTGGATGGGAGCGAGGGAGAGAGGTGACAGACCAATTTAATGGGAAGATGCTGGTTGAGTTTGGTTGTGAGTGAATTTATATCAAACCCAGAACTCATCTTCATGCTTAATGCTCCACAACCCTTTCTAAACACCTAGCTAGTGTCATGCTGTAGCACCCTTACTAAACACAGCACTTGCTTCATGCTTTTGAACCATTAATAAACACCCAGCTGGCATCATGCTGTAGAACCCTTACTAATCACCGAGCTAGCCTCATGCTCTAGAACCCTTACTAAACACACCACTAGCTTTATGCTCTAGAACATTTATCAACACCTAGCTAGCTTCTAGCTCTAGAACTATTTATAAACACACCGCTAGCCTCATGCTCTAGAACCACAACTTGTTGGTGTTTATGAAGGAGAAACGTAAGACATGAAGGATGTTTGAGACGTTTTAATGAACAGACTGCTGTACAACAACATGGAGAGAGCAGCACTCAATCCGAACAGGCCCCCTTGGAGGCAGGGCTTCCAGAGACGGGACAACGTGGGGGTGTGGTCTTGAGAAACAGAAGATGGGGTGAGTTGAAGATGGGGAGGATGTCGAGGATGAAGATGAATAATCTTCTAGAACAAGTTTCACTGCAGTTTCAAAAGAGAGGGTGTGTGTGTGTGTGTGTGTGTGTGTGTGTGTGTGTGTGTGTGTGTGTGTGTGTGTGTGTGTGTGTGTGTGTGTGTGTGTGTGTGTGTGTGTGTGTGTGTGTGTGTGTGTGAGAGAGAGAGACAAGACACCAGACACACCTACCTAGGGTAAGCAATAAGAGCCGCCCAGAGATGACACAAGGAGGAGAGGGGGGGAGGGGGTAGGGGGCTGAAAGAGTAGAGATGACAGGAGGAGGAGAACGGGGGGAGTGGAGAGAAGGAGCTGAAAGAGGAGGGGAGATGACCACAGCTAACCTCCGGTGGTGGTCTGCTCAGCGGGTTTCTACGGTAACCACCGCTGTTAGTTCAAAGATGGAGAAAGATAAAGCCGGGGTGATGAGGAGGAGGAGGGGTGGGGAGTGAGAGAAGGCTGGAAGTGATGGAGAGAGGAGGGGAGGAATGGTGGAAGGAAGGAAAAAGGAAAGAAATTAAATAAAATCCCCCTCCTCTCTCTCCTTCCTCCGTGGCTCATAAATAGAAGAAATTGTAGAGCAGATAGATGGAGAAGTAGATGAAGAGGCAGAGCGCGGAGAGAGCGAGCAGATGGAACGATAGAGCCCCCCCCAACAGCGCGATCAGGAAGAAGAAGAACAAGAAACGAAAGAAAAAGGAAAATATTCCGGTGGGTTCCGTGGCGTCCGCAGGGGGGGGGTCTGTGGAAGGGTGTGTGTGTGGGGGGGGGTTCTTCAGGCACCAGTCCTTCCCCCTGTCTGTCTGTCTGTCCACCTGTATGTCTGTCTGTCTGTCTGTCCGCCTGTCTGTCTCTCTAGCATCTGTCCGTATGTCCGCTCTTCCTCCTCTTCAACAAGGAGAGGCTTCCCATCCAGATGACAAAAAACAGAAAGAAGACTTCTCTCTTCCCTTCTCTCTCTTTCTGTCTTTCTCTCTCTCTCTTCCTGTCTTCCTCTCTCTATTCCCGTCTCTCTCTCTCTAACTCTGCCACAGGTGAGACATTGTTGCAGTGAAGCAGACGCTAGTGCTTTGAGGCAGACATCAAGCCACGGGCTCCAGCTCAACTAGCGATGCCTCCCTCATCACAGAGCATATACTCAACTGGAAGCTCTCGCTCTCTCTCTCTCCCCTGCTCTATCTCTTCTGCTCTCTCTCTCTCGCCCATCCCTGGGAGAAGCGGGGGAGAGGGGAGGTGGGCCCACACACCGCATTAGTATTCATTGAGAGCGCGAGGTAGTGGGGGTGAGCTCCAACAAATGGTGGTGCCGGTGAGTAAGGCCGGTGACGAGAGAATGGTACCCCCCAGTGGTAGTCAGCGGTATTACAGCTATAAGCCCGATCCTCCACATTGGGCTCAGAGTGGACAATTAGTATAGCTCCGCACTCAAATATGATCTCTCTCTCCCCCCCCCCCTCCCCCCTCTCTCTCTCTCCAACACACACACACATACACACAAATTCTCTCTCTCTCTCTCACTCTGTCTCTCTCTCAAACATATACACACACACACACACGCACGCACACAGTCTCAAACGTACAGCCATACACTCTCTCCATCTCTCTCTGAAACAAACACATACTGTCTAAAACATACAGACACACACTCTTTGGAACATATACACACACACACACACACACACACACACACACACACACACACACACACACACTTTGAAAGAGGTGCACTTGGTCTATATCTGTGAGTTAGTGAGTAACGTAATTAATAAATCATTTAATTATTGTTTTATAATCAACCATTTCGATTATAGTCCAAATGGGCTGATAATGGAAGTTGAATAATTGATAGTTGAACTTTAGATAATGAAATAACTAAAAAGGTAGCTTAATTATTTACTATAAAATAACTGTCGATATATAATTAAAGTAAAACATACTTTCACATGTTTGTTTCGGTCATATTCGAATGTATTGATCCCATCAAGCCCCGAGATACAGTGTGTAAATGTTGTCAATGCGATTTTCTTTTGTGACACAACATCGCCGCCATGTGGCCAGTAAACATGACCACATGTACTTCAAACTTCACATCAAAAACGAATTTACAAATTAAAAGTCGTAATCGGTAAGTAACAGGGGTGGGCACCCAGTAACATAACTTCTAACACAATGGAAAATGTAATTGCATACTTTTAACCAAGTTTTAAGATATACGGTTATTGAACTGTTACATGGAAAACATTTGTTTTAACGAACGTTACCTTGAACGGAGCAGTTTCTCACCAGCAGTTACCAGCAGTAACAACTGCAGGCTGTTCTTTACATGTTTGGAGTTGGTGGAAACGAGTTAATCAAATAAAAAGTATGATTAAGTTTAATTAATCAGGTGGAGCCGTTATTGGCATGATTATCATGAGTATGATGAACGCTTTCTGTCTTTGTCGCATCGACACGGCGTCCACTACTGATAATTTAATACAGGAGTCGCCGTCTACCTGCAGGACGATCGACATCGATTATTCCGTGGATTGATTTAACTTGTCTCGTGGCTCGATGAGTCGATTGGTTTTGCCTGGTTGCGAAACAAAAAAAAAGCATGTCGGGGTTGACGCCGTCTCTTCGGGTTTTCCGAGGTCTATTAAAGGAATTACGTGCAATCCATGGGTCCACCTACAAGAATTCGTTGGCTTATAATTATGTTATTGACCAATTTCGAAAAAATGAGGTGAGTTAGGCTAAAACGAGACGCTTGCAGACAGCACATCCTCAGCTCTGCTGTGGCTGCGTACTTAGTTAAAAACGTTGCGCCTCTTAATGTCAAGTGAGTTTTGCTTTCATTAAAGAAATACATTGCTAATGTTACAGTATTATAATATCGTGTGAAAAACTGAATTGTAACTTGATTATGTTGTATATTAAAGGTACAGCCGAGCAAGGTGACCCATAGGCTAGATAGCAGAGTACCGAGACAGCCGAGCCAGATCTCGTATTTTCGTTTACCAGGTTGATATTAAATATCTCAGGGACTTGGCCAAGACATCAGTAGCATGCAATTCATGCATAATAAAAAAAAAGGTGTATATTGTTATATGTTTTCAATAACTAATGACATTACTACTGGCAGATCAGATCATAGTATGAGTGGGTGGATCGCTGGAGGGGATTTCCCCCATCATCCTGGGTCTGTCAGCCCTATAGGATCTCCACAGGATAACATAACTCACATGGACGTGAGCAGGATATGCGTGGGCAGTCGTTTAATATGGTGGCAGGACAGTGTAGTGCTTATTGTGTGATCCCCAATATCCAGTGTACTTGTCAGCATCCTAGAGCTAACCCCTACCTGCTCCTTAATGGCATGTATCTGAATGATTAACTTTGGATTAAAGCGTTTGCTAAATGACTAAAGAAGTAAATAGTGTTATCCATGTTTATTGTGTTGAAGGGCTTTCTGTGCCATCTGATTCATTATATCTAGGCATTTAACAGTCACATATATAAGTGGTTGAATATGAAAGTGATTTTTTTGTTATTGTATCCATTTCTTCACGGCCGCAAACATATCAGAAAATCATCCTTGCATATGCAAACTTAGCTGGCCATAAACCTCGTTTGTATTCTGTAAAAATCGGAATTCGAATAAATAAAATTGAATAATATTTATTATTCTAGGTGACGGGTGAGAGGCAGTGCCGTGCACGGCAGGAGGCGCTCCACTCGTCTCAGGCGTACCTGTGTCTGCTGACGTCCACTCGTCAACACCTGGCCCTCCACAAGCTCTACCACGGCAAGGGGGACCGCGGGCTGGCTGAGATGGCCGGCATAGTGGGGCTCCGGCTGCCCAGCCAGCCTGGTGGCAAGGGCTGGGAGGAGTAGCACCTCCCCCTGCAGGCGTCTTCCAGAACCTTGTAGAACCCTCTAGAACCTTGTAGAACCCAGACACCAAGCCAGAATCAAGAACAAACTGGTGTGAGCCAGTTCACTTTGAGTGGACGAGCGCCTTTCTTTAGACCACATTCATTATTGTTATTATTATTATTATTATCTTCATCATTATAATTTAGTTCCAGTTTAACTGAGGGGGATTGTAAATACAAGTTACGCGTCGTGTACAAATAAAGTACATTTAAACAGATCTGTGTGATTTTGTTTGGATAAGAATTCATGTTTCATAGTTCAAGCGTGGGCTTATGTTTTTCAGTTATAACGAACACAAATACACAAAGAAGAATCAACGCCAGTAAAAGGCTGTGTTTAACTGTCAATTACAGCCAATATTGTGACCTAAATCAGTAAGACTTGATGATCATGTAATTCTACCCTTGACTGAGCACAGAGGTGCCAAGATAGTGGGAGAGAGAGAAGCTCAGAGATCTGGGAAGATCCTCTGGAGCGCTTCCTCCCCCTACGTTGTCCTCTCGCTGCCCCACTTGATCTACTCCGTTATCCCTCCCTTCGTCCCTCCCCCCTCTGTCCATCCCTCTGTCCCTGCCTCCTCCGTCTGTCCACTGCTCGGTCCCTCCCACCCTCTCGGCCCATGTCCATCCCTCTGTCCTCCCTCCCCACATCTGCCCATCCCTCTGTCCCTCTCCCCCCTCTGTCCATCCCTGCCTCCTCTGTCCATTCCTCCCTCCCTCCCTCCCTCCCTCCTGAGGTTTAGTGTCCAGTCTTCCAGACCGGCCGCTGTCGGGTCACTGCTGATGAACGAACCATCTCTCTAGGCCACACACAAACAGGACAACACAGGAATTCACACACACACACACACACACACACACAGTCTCTCAAACATATAGTCTCTCTCATTGACACAGATAAAGGTGAAGACATAACACACACAGGGACACGCAGAGATAGAAGGCGGAATAAAATAAATAAACGTTGTGCTCACCACTGTTTCACACGCACCGAGACAGACGCGCACGTGACAACGTGAGAACGCAAGCGGCGTGTAAGTGAGGTTCAGAAGTGTTGCCTTGTCATAACTCCCTGTCACATACACGCGCGTCTTGGAAACACTTCAAAGGTAGGCTATAGATGTTCGCGATGCGTGAAACAAGAGCTCGTTAACGAAGCAATTAGCGACAAAGATGAAGAGGTTTACTGAGTCGGAAACATGTTGAAGGGAGGAGGAGGAGGAAGAGGATGGGGGATGAAGAGGATAAGGGGGAGGAGGGGGCGGAGTCATTTTCCTGGTCTCCGGTTCAGCAGAGCAGAGAGGAGTCGTGTTCAGCGCATCTCCGTTCAGAGTCAAAATACCAAAACATTAGAAGACTGAGGGGGGAGGACGATTGCTTTGAAATATTTAAGCAACAAGGAAACTTATTGAGGCTACTCTTTGTTTTCCGAAGTGTTTTTAGTCTGTAAAGAACGAGTGAAGAAGAGAATACGGAGGAGCTGGAGGAGAAGGAGGAACTGACACGGAGCAGAGAGACCCGGGAGGAGACGAGATGTTCGGGATGATCAAGAACTCGCTGTTCGGCAGCACCGAGGAGACGGAGTATAAACTCCTGAGCAGCGAGACCAAGGTAAGAACCGGGTCGTCCCTAGTGGTCAGAGTTCAGGCACACTTCGCTCTCGCGTGCGTGACCTTGCGGCTTGGAGTCCCGCACCCCTATCATTGATTTGATTGACAGGCCGACAATTAATTGGTCGCGGCGTGTGCTTCTGTGACAGCGCGCGCGGCACAGGTCAAACATGAAGCAACACGTAAATTATACACGCGATGGCTCAAATGTGTATTTTCTAAACCTCCACCTTTGTGTAGGTCATTCTGCGCGTATTAATCAGTGGTTGTGTTCCGATCCACTGCCCGCGGGTGTAACGTATAGGCAGATGACCTCACTAATAGCAAGGGCATGCCCTCGCTGCGCATCTCCTTATGGCTCGCGCCATCCTCGCTCCTCTTTACATGCACCATGTGTTGAGTTAATGCTCATGCATGCGCATTGAGAAGGTTCCGGTGACGTGCAATTGGCATTTAGAGTTGACGTTTCGGCACCCTTGTGTGTGTGTGTGTGTGTGTGTGTGTGTGTGTGTGTGTGTGTGTGTGTGTGTCTCATGTGTGTGTGTGTACTGTAGGCAGAGTTGTCATCGCATGAGTGATTTAATGTTATCAGTAACTAATGTATTCTGACATTACTACTGGCTGATCCCTTGGCAGTCAGGACACATACACACACACACACACACACACACACACACACACACACACACACACACACACACACACACACACACACACACACACACACACACACACACACACACACACACACACACACACACACACACACACACACACACACACACACAGATTGATTAATTCAATAAACTATTCATTTGATGCTGGGTCTCAGGCCAAGTGGAGTCAATTATTGTGTGTGTGTGTGTGTGTGTGTGTGTGTGTGTGTGTGTGTGTGTGTGTGTGTGTGTGTGTGTGTGTGTAAGTAAATCAGAACCACCTGATCTCTTAAGCCACACTGACACCCAGCACCCTTAATTAAAGCGGACACCCAATATAGGGGGACACAACCAAACACACACACACACACACACACACACACACACACACACACACACACACACACACACACACACACACACACACACACACACACACACACACACACACACACACACACACACACACACACACACACACACACACGCACGCATGCACACACACATTGAAGACAAAGGATGTGTCTGAATGTGGTCGATTACCACGGGTGCATCGCCAGCTGTTCCTGAGTGCAACCTGAGGTTGGAACTGTGGGGATGATAAAGTACAGTGCGAGGATGACGAGGGTGAGGAGGAGGGTGTTGATTATGGTGCCAGCCGCCCAGGGACAGTGACAGGGATAAGTATGTGCTGCAGAAGAAGCATAAAATGGGGTTCCCTACCTGGCAGTGATTACATGGTATTAAGTAGAGGGGCTCCAAAGCACTGCTCAGCCACTGCTAGAGACACCCTCCCTGGGAGGACAGCCAGAGACAGCTGCCCTGGACGACCGGAGCTCAGACTACTTGGCTGTTTAATCATCTAGCAGACGCTTTTATCCATAGCATCTCACCTCAGCTGAAGCTGCTGTAGGTAAGATTGAACAGTTGTAGAGAGAGCAGAAAAGAACAGAAGAGAGAACGATTTTGAAACTCAACAAACTCCTTCCTACCTTACGTTTCTCAACCATTGAGAAGTTTTGCAATTCCCGCACCTCTTATTGACAGGCAAGATGGTAAGAGAAGAGATACCCTGACTGTTAAGAAATGAGCTGGGAGCGTTCTAAAATATAAATGTTCTCATAAAAAGGCAGATGCACAGTCAACCAAAACAGATATTCTCACAATACGTTTCACTCACTAATACCTGATGGATGGCTGTGGCGTTTTTAACAAATTACACTCAAATAATAGCTCTTCAATCTTATACCTTTTAAATATGTAATAATAGCTCTTAAATATCACCTGCAGAGTTTAACCCAATATCATCATTATCTGTTCATGTACAAGGAACCTTTATCCTTCAATATCTACTGCTTATAATCCCAGTCTGTCATAATAATGTACTTTAGTAGCCATAACAGAGTAGATGAGGAGCACTAGTTAGTTTAGTGGGTGGAGTCAGGGTCGTGTACTTGGCTAGTCTCCTGCAAATGTGCACGACTTTGTGTGTGTGTGTGTTAAAGTGTGTCTTTATTAGTGTGTGTGTGTGTGTGTTTGTGAATGTGGTGTGTTTGTGTTGTTATGCAACAGCATGCATATCCAGACCATAATAATCTTCAGTAAACTTGGCAGCGCTCTGAGCAAAAGAAAATGCATAAATATAAATTTGCATAAATATGTTTTATCAGCCCCCTCACAGGACAAACACACACACATACACACACTACCCCTCGCAATATAAATACGCGCGCACACACACGCTCTCCTCCGTCATATAAATATCCGCACACACACACATTCTCCCTCGCCATATAAATACGCGCGCGCGCACACACACACACACACACACACACACACACACACACACACACACACACACACACTCTCCCATGCCGTATAAATACCCCCACACACACTCTTTCTAGCGATATAAATAAATGCGCGCACATCACACACATACACACACACACGCACACAGTGTGTTTTGAGTAGGACTTGCATGGCTGCAGGAAGAGAACATGGATGAGTCAGAGGTGAATCATGAAGAACTCTACCTCTCTCTCTCCTGCACGTGGGGGTAGAAAGACAGAGAAAGAAAGAGAATGTATGTCTATGTGTGTGCTTAATGAACTACATGTCTGGGTTTAGATTGATGCATGTACTGTATCTCATTAAATCTCATTTGTACACTTAACAAAAATCTGCAGTAGCCTAGCAGTTATCATAGCATGGAGGCTATAGTGGTGAGCCTAGCAGTGACTCCCTGCCTGTTTTTCCATAAGGATGGCGTTAGCTACGAGGTACGGCGCTACGACGCCGGAAAGTACGCAGCCATCTCGTCTGAAGGCCGCTCGTTCGACCAGGTGACCGCAGAGCTGGTGAGGAAGCTCCTCATGTACATCGGTGGCACCAACGACCAGGGTGAGCTACTCTAATACATATATATACATATATGACATGTATATAAAAAAAGTATATATATATACACATATATATACACATATATATGCACATACATATATACCCATAAAAAATGTATATATATATACACATATATATACACATATATATGCACATATACAGTACATATATACACATATATGCACATATACATATATATATATACTCACACCACTGTATACTATTAATTTAATAGGTGTACTAACTAGTGTACTATGTATGTGTAACAGATCTGACGGCATTTGCATCTGACATGTAGAGCAAGTACGTTTTATCAGAAATTCCGCCCAGGAGATTAAACTAAATTGCCGTCAAACTACCAGGAACCTCTGGAAGTAGCCGAACCCTCGTATTTGACATAGAATTACCCATTTAAAAAGAACACAGAAATAGAAAGAACATGGAGCTGTTGTGTTTCTAACTTCCTGAAGGCGAGGCGATGGGAACGGCGGCGCCCATCACGATCACTGTGTTCCCGCGGGACGACGGCGTCATGTCTCGCCGTCTGGTGGTCGGAATCCGGATCCCCATGGCGTACCAGCGCAGCCCTCCAGCGCCCAGCGACAGCGCCATCCGGATCGAGGAGCGGCCCGGCATGACCGTCTACGCACTGTGAGTCAACCTCCAGGAATTGGTTTTCCCAAGACTTTACAGGGGAAACCGTCCTGCTGCTCGGATATTTTCCAATATAAGAGAGTACTGCTTCATACTCGGTCTGCAACATCAACTCTGTTTCTGCGGGAAAGTTGGACCATTGATGTAATTTTTCCCAAAGCAGACGAATGGGGAACTAAATTCCCAGAACAACAATGACAACGGTCCCAATTTTATGACATTTCTTAAGTAGAAAATTAAGCGGTTATTTCACAACACTAGAAAATAGCCGAGAGGGATGGTCAGTCTTTAAACCAATGAATGATAGGTAAGTGTGGTGGTCCACTAGGCTGTAATGACTCACAAGGTACAGCAGATGGTCTGGCAGCTGGAGGGTTGCTGGTTTGATTCCCTGATCCTCCTGTATTAAGTATCGAGGCGTGAGGGAGTCTGTGTGGGAATTGGAGGCCCCAGTGGTGAGGGTAGTTATTTAAAAAGTTAATTTACCTTTTCGACCAAAAGATTCAGCGACTTACCAATGTTTAAATCCTTTCAAACCCAACTAACTCCCAACATATACAGCTACTGCCACCAATATGCCGATGATGCACTACTTCACCTGAGAGACCTCCACTAGTCTAACCTGTGCTTCCCGTTTCCAGTCAGTTTGGAGGCTTTGCCGGGGAGACGGAGTACCGGGCCGAGGCACTCCGTCTGACGCGCACGCTGGGGGAGACCGCCCCATACCAGCGCAAGCAGTACTTTTGCTGCAGTTACGACGTGCCAATCAAACCGTACGGCCGCCGCAACGAGGTGTGGTTCCTGCAGGAGGAGCCGTAGGTTCCTCATCCACGTTAAAACCTCCCGTCTGTCTCCTTCTTCCTGTACCCAACGCCTCCCCCACACGACCGACAGTCTTCTGGGCCTGAATTCTGGATGGGTAGAGGGAATATTAAGGTCCTGGAGATAGAAAGCTGATGTTTTCCACGATGGCCAGGTGATACAGCCACAGCCCCTGGTGGGAGAGTTTAAAACATCTGTGCTGCACACACTCAACACATCAACACCAGTACAGTCAGTGCACCTCCCAGATGAAATTAGCTTTTGAATCATTTTAAAATATATTTTACAAATGTGTTTTTTTTCTTAAAAGTCTTTCTTCAATTATATAAGGATATGTTAAAGAGTGCTGGTTTGGAAGGGCGGTAGATTTGAGTTGTTCTCTTCGTGGTTTAGACCCTGAAAATCCATCAATAGGCAAAAAAAATTAAGACAGCCTGCTGAGCAGTCCTCCTGGAGACAGTAGAGCTAAAGGTCTGGTTACCAACTGGACCTAACCAGGTGCAACAGGTCAGATGTTGGAGACTAAATATTTCAGGCTATAAGGGTGAGGTTATCCCTTAGGTACTGCAGGTTTGAGGGCAGAGTATAGAGTTCATAGAACATCCTGCTAGACCCGATAACAAGACATGGTCGTTCTGGAAACACTCAGAAACATACTCTGTACCGTTCTAGTTGTATCAAGTTAATACATGTATTAGGCTTTTGTACCCATCCTGTCATGTGACATTGCACCACTTGTTTGATAAAAGCACAAATGAGTTCTGCACAAAAACTGAAAACTAGGATGTGAGCCATAGCCAGGTGTGAAGAAGTTTAGTGTACCGTATATAACTGGCTTCGATGTTTGTCAAAATCAAAAGCAGTTATTGGTGAATACTTTGTATTGAAAAATGTTTATCATTCTTATTATGAAACCGTGTTATGGAATACTTTGTAGTGTGTGATTTTCTGTGAAAATATGGAGTGATATAGATAATAAATATCTAGTTAGTATTAAAAAGTGACTGGTTTTTCTAATGTGTTTATAAAAAAATTCTACTCATTCAAACCTTTACACCAATACATAAACCCAACACCAGTGGAAACTACTATACGTTTATTATAACTTTTAAACAATATCAAGAAAAGGAGTTAGAATTATAAACAAGCTATTGGGCATTTGAATCATTCAAGCAAGCCAAGATCCAAACTGGAGTCCCCAGAGCCGCATTGACCGGCTCCGTTAGTAACCTCGGCTTACCTCCGTTAGTAACCTCGGGCTTTAAGGGGAATAAACTAACAAAGTTCAAACATTGTCTCGCGGGTGGAACACGGCAGAAACACGGTAGCACTGAGTGGGGTCATGACCCCAAGGAGTGTAATTACAGAGTGGACAGTTCTGGTTTCAGCCAGGCTATGCATTGATAAATACAATAGAGAGCACACACACGCCCGGAGCATGATTGTATAATATAATTTACAATGCTGGTTGTGGTATAGTTTGTTTGTTAATAAGCTTGGGAGTATCTGCTATGAAAGGTGTTAGCACAATTTGTTTAAAAATACATTCCTCATACTGTCCTCATCACTTCAAACTAGCGGATAAAGAAGCTCTCTGCAAAACAACTGAACATTTTCATTGAAAGCTTATGAATACTTAGAAAATGTCCCACTCAACCTCAAACCTTAATGTAATGGACGATTATGGAAAAGATTTGGAATGAATTCCGATCACAAAATGGAGGATAAAAGTCAGTCCATTATATTTGTATCCGAAATATCACTAAAGTCCCCCACGTCTTGGATTGGTCACACTACAGCAGCCTGCACTACAGAAGGAGGTCACTGTAGAGGGTCCATGGGAGAGAAAAGTGCAGGAAAACAGCAGACTGTGATTGGTTAGTTATTCTTCTTCTCCTCTGGTGCTCCGGGGTAGGGTGCGTAGGGAGGAGGATGCTCCTGAAAAAACAAACCAGAATCAGTATCTAGTACTCTGAGCCAATACTCCATACTCTCAACCAGAACATAAATACACAATAATTAATAAGCTACTTCCTGGAGACATCAAATAATTCAGTGCAAGTCCAAGTTACTAAATAGCAAAAGTGTTAGAGAGAGAGAGAGAGAGAGAGAGAGAGAGAGAGAGAGAGAGAGAGAGAGAGAGAGAGAGAGAGAGAGAGAGAGAGAGAGAGAGAGAGAGAGAGAGAGAGAGAGAGGACTGTGCTACCATGGGCATGTATACGTGGTGGGGGTCAGTGGGGTTGTAGTAAGCTCGCCCAGCGGCCTCCACTGCTTTAGGATTACCTAAAAGGGAGGGAGAGAGAGATTTACAGTTTATTGTCATTTTCTGAGAGAAAGAAAGAGCAGACAGACAGACAGACGGACGGGTACTAACCAGGTGTGGGTGGGGGGGCGCTCCAGACCTGAGGGGGTCCAGGGTAGGCGGGGGGAGGGGGCATGTAGGCCGGAGCAGAGGGGTACACACCTGGAACACACAGGTAGTACCATTAACAATAGTACTAGTACTAAGCTTGATAATAATGCAGGCAGAACCATTAACTACTAGTACAAGTATTAGTAATAATATAGGTAGTACCATTAACTATTAACACAACTATGATTAGTAGTGATGCAGGCACTACCATTAACTACTAGTACTAGTAATAATACAGGTAGTACCATTAACTACTATGATTAGTAGTAATACAGGTAGTACTATTAACTACTAGTATTAGTACTATGATTAGTAGTAATGCAGGCAGTACCATTTACTACTAGTACTATGATTAGTAGTAATAAAGGTAGTACCATTGACGACTTGTACTACTTATTATTAGTAGTAGTACAGGTAAAACCATAACTACTAGTACTACTATGATTAGCAGAAAAACAGGTAGTACCATTAACTGCTAGTACTACTTATGATTAGTAGTAGTATGAGCAACAGCTAGTATTATTACTCACTAGTACTACATTACTTATTATTAGCATTATATTACTTTAGTAGTACGTCACTTTCTAGTCTTAGTATCATGTTTTTATATCAGTATTAGTTTTGATTCCATCACATCCAGACATGACAATTATCAATGAGGAGCAGCGTACCTGCAGCAGTGGTGGGGAAGGGGTAGCCCATGTTCCCATGGGGCGGAGCCTGGTAGTAGCCATTGGGCTGAGGGGGCAGAGCCTGGTAAAACCCATTGGGCTGAGGGGGTGGAGGTTGGTAGAATCCATTCTGTTGAGGGGGTGGAGGCTGGTAGAACCCATTGTGCTGGGGCGCGGGGGGGTAGGGGTAACTTGGAGGAGCCGGGGTGAAGCCGTTCACACCACCAGGGGATGGGTAGCCAAACGACGGGCCACCGGGTTGTGCCGCGGGAGGGCGAGATGCTGAAACGCACAGAACCGCAGAATGTTAGATTAGTCTAGTAGTTAGCCCAAAGGTTCTGGGTTCAAACCCCAACCTAGGCAGCCTAGCCTGTAGGAATCCTAGAGCAAGATGAACCCTAACCCAACCTGCTCCTTAATGACCTGTCTCTGTACTGTCTAACCCCTACCTGCTCCTTAATGACCTGTCTCTGTACTATATAACCTCTACCTACTCATTAATGACCTGTCCAACCCCTACCTGCTCCTTAATTACATGTATCTGTACTGTCTAACCCCTACCTGCTCCTTAATGACCTGTCTCTGTACTATCTAACCTCTACCTGCTCATCAATGACCTGTCCAACCCCTACCTGCTCCTTAATTACATGTATCTGTACTGTCTAACCCTCACCTGCTCCTTAATGACCTGTCGCTGTACTGTATAACCCTCACCTGCTCCTTAATGACCTGTCGCTGTACTATACAACCCACACCTGCTCCTTAATGACCTGGCTCTGTTCTGTCTAATCCCTACCTGCTCTTCAAGTATCTGTATTCAATGTAAATCACTGAGTGACTAAATAGTCAACAGAAACAGAATGATTAAAGACACCATGACTTCCTGGATAACAGAATCCAGAATTCCAACCATTGATTACTTCATCATTATGATTAGATTATCATTGACTGATTACATTATTGGAGCGTCCTCTAGGATCAAAACACATTGCTCCCTGACCCCAGACATTAAATATCAGACACTGTTCTGGTTTATTGACTCTAATTATGTTGAAGTACTGGTGTCAATCAGTGTTGTGAAGTAGAGGTGTGCTAGAGTTCTGGAGGTCAGGCTAGGACCAGATCTAGGTCTATGAGGAGCAGGACTATGTGTATTTCTATGAAGAGCAGGACCAGGTATATGACCATGTGGAAGTACCCACCGTTAGTGGCCAGTTTGAAGAGGTGCTGGCCCAGCTCGATGGCTCCTCCGCTGGTGAAAGACATCTTGAAGCTGGCGCTGCCCTCCCAGCCACCTGGCACATCACACACACACAATAGTCCCTTTAAATCAGTGGCATTATACACATTCTGAATAAACAAGAATCATAATATTACATTCATTAATAAAAAATACCAATACTAAGAGTAAGAATATTGGATGCCCTAACCCTACCAGCTCCTTAATGACACATATTTGATGTACACTTTTGATAAAACCGTCTGCTTAATGAATATAGAGTAAATTAATTTAAATAAAGAAGAGGAGGGAGGAGGAGCAAGGAGAGAGGAGGAGGAGAGAGGGCTCACCGCCTGGTTCAGCCGACACGGTCCCCTTGATGAAGTTGGCAGCAAAGACGGGCTGCTCTATGCTGCAGCCCTTCATCAGGTAGTAGGGGAACATGCAGGAGCCCAGGCAGTTCTTGTTACTGGACACAAACACCAGCTGGAAGGAAGACAGGGGCTCATGTTTACATACCCTGTATGTACACCCACTTCCTAAAGTGAGGGTTTGGAGATTATTTCCAGGATGTGAATGAAAGAAAATATATATGTATAATAAATACAAAGATCAGTAATCAAATTGAAAACTAGAAGAAAAACAAAGGCTATTTTAACCATAGTATTTACATTCAAAATAATATAATGCAGATAAATGTATTAGCCCTTTTCTTTGTCCCTACGGCCTCTGATGTGATTACGACAGCTGGTGACAGCCTCTGTCAATCAGGTCAATTTGTGACACAAGATACATTTCACCAACGTGCACTTAGGTAGTCTAATTATTGCATATAGTCTTGCATATTTGACAAACTGGACAGGCTTATTATGTCATTGCAAGGTGGAAACACAACCATCTTGTTGCTGAATTATGAAATATACACATTCATGAGGAGGATCTAAAGGTTGGACTGTACGAGCTGAAATGGGTAAGATGGATATGTTTCCCGAGCTGAACAAATGAAGAGGAAAATTAAATTATGGAGGAGTGTTAACACCGTGAAGACATTCACTACCCATCTCCAAGCTCTTCAGGTACACTCTCGACAGTGACGTACATGAAAAAGAAACAATACAGCGACTCTAAGTGAAAGATGACCTCTAAGTAGCCGTCTCCAAAATTAAACCCGGACCTGAACAGACCGGTACCCACCCATCTCAATAGGTGAGTTTAACTTTACTTATATAGGCCTACTGTCACTATAATAAACACACAAACTGTAAGATTATGGTTGTTAGGCTATTGTGTTCTTTTGTACTATCAAAGCGAGGTGTTTGTGTTTGAATAGGCTTATTACTGCATGTGCGCGCAAACGTTTTCATGCAACAACAACCTCCAGGTTGTACGTCTATGGCACTGATTTTTGGGGGGTCAGTTTGGGAACCCCTGCTGTAGAGTGCGAGTTAATGAGAGCGTTAGTGTACCCTGAGATGTGTGAGTTATGAGAGTTAGTGTACCTGTAGAGTGTGAGTTAATGAGAGTTAGAGTTAGCGTACCCTGTAGTGAGTTAATGAGAGATTTAGCGTTAGCGTTGCATTTAATGAGTTCATGATAGTTACTTTTAGCTTACCCTGTAGTGAGTTAATGAGAGTTAGTGTTAGCTTACCCTGTATGGTGTGAGGTAAACAGAACCCTTCTTGGTCCCCTTGAGGAGATCAGTCTTACTGCTGACATCACTGAAGGAGAGCTCCACATTCTTACACTCTCTCAGAACACTGATGAGGAAGAGGAGGAGGAAGAGGATGCAAAGAAAAGAGAGTAGAGGACAGGCAGACTTTGTTTTAACTTTTTGTTTAATTTAATGTAGCCTATTTAAAGTCCCTAAAAGGCGACAATAGAAAAAACAAGTAGCTATTACGAGTGTCTAATGTTTATACAGTGCGTGTGCGTGTGGACAACATGTAACCAACCCGTTGCCCAACTTGTACCCAACCCGTTGCCCAACGTGTACATCATGTTACTTACAGTAAACTACTCTACTCTCCACACAGCAGCCCCACCACCATCAACACACTAAATACAATTAACGTGAGGTTATACACCAGCTCATGGGCTCTCGTGTGCCATGTTGTGACGTGGACGGCCTCCCAATGACAACTAGCGCTAGCATGAAGCTAACCTCACAGTAGTTTATGTCACAGGTTTATACGGCATGTAGGACTAAGGAGAGGCTAGTCAAAAGTTAACCGGCTGAGCGGGGAACCGGCATGTCGTCCACCTACCTCTCTCCGTTGTATATTAGAACTCCGCCGTTCTGCGAGTGGTTCTGATTCAGCGACATGTTGTTTACTGCGGCGCTCCTTCTCGTTCCCGAAACACCGTCAACACCCTGACGTCACCACGTCAGCTGTTTCCCCGTCTCGTGACGCGTTCGGTAACGTTCTGAAAGTAGGCCAAACAAGACAAGTTAACCCATTGATGTTTTTCATAAGTATCACTGCAAATAAAATAATCTGCTATCCTTAAATATTTTTTTTACTTTTATGTTTAATGTTATGTCGTTTGTCCTGTTTTTGCTCAATGTGTCACATTAACATAATAACACTGGGAAAGGACAATGTTGTCCAGGTTATACCCAAGAGTCACATCATGATTAGGCAGGTAGGTCTACATGGATCGCCCTTGGGGAGAGAGGACGTCATACAATTATGCAAATATTGTATTTTCTCTATCCCTTAAGTAAACACACATGCATACATTTTATTAAAATGTGACCTTAAGTTAATTTCTAGACTGGTTTAACCGCGTTGCCATAAATTCAATCTCAAGAAAGAGAAAATAGTTAATGAAACATTAAATTGATTAACGGAAACACAGTATCCGGTGCATGAGTCTTTAACCAATTAACGCTAATTGACACCGTGCTTTAAGTAAAAACTGAAGAAATAGCCAAGCAACGAATCAATTCCTAACACTAAAATATATACAAAATGAAATACTGTTCAGTACAAATGTCAGTGCTACTGTTGACTGTGGGCGGCTGGTGTCTGTCTCTCCACGACCAGGCGGCAAGGGAAGCTCTCCCTAAGGTCGCCTGCTTCAACCGAAGGATCCGGGCTGTGTTCGGACCTCTGGTCGGTACTAACTTGCATGTGAAAGGTAAACACAACCGTTTCACTCACAAACAGGACGTTGTTAAGTGGGTCTAGGGATAAAACAATTAAGATGTATGAATGTTGACCTTTTAACACGTATTAAACACTGACCAGAATAAAGCCAAACGTCGAATCAAAATTAATACAAACCTGTCCTCCTTCCAGACACTTCAGGGGCCAAAATCCCGGTTCCCGAGGACGAGGGGCCCTGCGGGGTCCGAAAGTCCAGAGAGAAACACGGCGGCGTGTCATTCTACAGCCAGTACGACAGCTGCTACGTCCAGATCCAGGTAACCTGCGTGCGTTACTGATCTTGAGTGTGAGTGATTGATCGAGAGTTTGCTTGTTTACTAGGTGTGTGTGTGTGTGTGTGTGTGTGTGTGTGTGTGTGTGTGTGTGTGTGTGTGTGTGTGTGTGTGTGTGTGTGTGTGTGTGTGTGTGTGTGTGTGTGTGTGTGTGTGTGTGTGTGTGTGTGTCCGTCTGTCCAGGGTAGCTCGTTTCTCGTCCCGCTCGCGGTGCAGCTAGCGGGAGATGACCGCTGGATCGGTGTCAACATCAGCTGCCCGCTGATCAAGAGGCACGCGGGGCCACCCCAGCCCACACCCATGCGTGAGTTGAGCGGCAACATTTGCAAGGATATAAATACAAATATTACATACTCATTTTAAAGTTACTAAAATACAGCCCGCCGTCTCTGATTGCAACTTTTAACCCCACATTGTTTTTATTAGAAAATACCAGCTTTACACCAGCGTCATCACACGTCACTGCAATCGATTTTCGTTGTATTATTTTATTCAAATGCACATGACCGTTACTTGAAATGTGTGGCCTAAATGTGTAACAACTATTAAAGTTTGGAGCATCTTGGATCTGTATCCAGTGTTACCGGGGAAATGTGACCTGGTCCCTACGCTGCGCATGCCCTGCGGCCCACTGGCAGTTTCCATGAAAGCCTGTTGGGGTCTGGGATGCTGCTTTAACTCCCAGGAGGCCGTCTGCTACTACAGACTCAATGGTGAGAGACTCATGTACCCATGATGCAACAGAAGCCGTAAAACGAGGGTTGGATGGGTTGCATTTGGGTATTTAATTAACGGTAAACCTATACGGTTTTAATACAAGCCTAGTTTTTAGATGTTGGGTTGGAGATGGTTTGTGTGGTTAAGACCATAGCCTGTAAAAATGTTAAGACCAGTGTAAGACGCAGTGCATCATGGGGGATCGTAAAGGTCTGTAGTAGTACGTTTGGGTAGAGGGGTGTTGTAATTGATAACAGACCTGAGAGATTTAAATGTGTTCTCTTACTTGAATCTGGAAGGATGCTAGTTAAAGAGTTGCCCATCTTAATCTGCATCTCCATCAACGGCCACAGCCTGTTCCATGGACGGCCATTTTGTGTTCTCGGTGGAGGCGACGGACACGGAGCCGCGGCTGGACCCTCGCACCCTGGGGGTCAGGGGTCATCCAGACTGTCTCCCCGGCGTCGCAACAGGAGACATAGCCATCTTCAAGATCCCTACGACAGAATGTGGCGCTAGGTTGAAGGTGAGGAGCACCACTCCACCACCTCTATTGTCTGCTCATTTCCTGTTGCCTTGGTTACCCTTGCATGTCACCATGACAACACAGTATTATTAGTTTGTTTTAGTTGCAGGGGGATGTGCTGACCTACGAGGTGGAGGTGGAGTCACTGCAGACTGACCATTCCCCTTTCAGGTGGGTAACCATAGTGACTGATGTCACTTCAGACAGACCACTCTCACTTCAGGTTGGTAACCATGGTGACACTGATGTACCTGGTTAACAACACACCAGTACCTGGGAGGTAACGATGGTGATGCTGCTTAATCAGGCAGGTAACCATGGTGATGCTGCTTTCACTCGTTAACACCACACCCTTACCAGGTAGGTAACCATGGTGATACTGATGTCAATAGTTAAACACCCCACCTGTCCCAGGCAGGTGGTTGAGCCCCAGGTGTGTTGTCTCTAGTCTGCAGGTGCAGTGTGAGTACGAGGGTCCTGGCGTTCAGCCTGTGGCTGCTGTGCGCTCCGCAAGCATCATCGCCACCCCCGCACCGCTGGTCGCCATGGGAACCATCGGAGTCCAGATGAAGATCGCCACAGGTACGCTCCGTCTGAAAACGCACCGTAATCCCTGTAGTCCAGACGTGTTCAGTCGTGTTGAGTTGTGTTCATGTAGTTTAAGTACAGTATGGTGGATTCAGATTCACTGCCTTCTGTTTCTAATATTTGTTCGACTCCCATCTGAAAGGGTTTTGTGTTCAAACCACAATTTCCGCAGTCTACCTGTGTGCGTCTGTTCGATTTCTTTCAAAAAACAAATATTGGTATGTGCAAACTTGCCTAGCAGTGAAGCGTTCTTATTCTTCACATCATTATATATCTATATCTATATATATATATATAGATATAGATATAGATAGATATAGATATAGATATATATAGATAGTCCTTCTACCCATCATGTATAGATGCTGATAAACAAATGAACGAACGTGTGGTGTCCCCTCTCCAGACTCTTCCTTCTCTTCCTTCATCGGCGCAGACCAGCTTCCCGCAGCGTTCCCGCTGCGCTCTCCTGTTTATGTGGAGGTGTCCATCCGGCAGCCGGCCCCCGAGCCGGGCCTCTCGCTGCGGGTCCGGGACTGCTTTGCCTACCCTGCCTCCCGCACCTCCGTCTGGACACTGCTCTACGACGGGTTAGCCACTCCATCACAGTCATGTCCAGGATGAGGCTGTACTTCATTCATCCTGAGGGAAATCATTTGGGATTCAAGATGGAAAACAAGAGATTGAATGGAAGATAGAGGAATGGGAATAATACAATAGGAGAATAGAAGATGGAGGAATAGGGATGAGAGAATAGAGGAATAGGAACAATAAAATAAGAGAATAGAAGATGGAGGAATAGGAATATGATTGGGGCACCTGGTCCCAGTGGGGTAGTGTAAAATTCCAAGCAACGAATCATAAACATTTGGCTTTTGATTGGCTCTGAAAATAGGCTGCAGGCAGTAGAAACTCCTACTAGTGTCAATCAAATTACATTGAAAAGCAGAAATGCTGGTATCTTTCCTGGTCTGTCCCTCTCTCCTCCTTGTCTCTCTCCCTTTCTGCCTGTCTCTCCTGGTCTTGTCTCTCTTGCTCTCTTTCCTCCTGGTCTCTGTCTCCTGCTGGTCTTGACTCCTTGTCCTTGCCTCCTGGTCTCTCTCTCTAGGTGCCCCAACCTCCTGGACCCCCTGAGGAGCTCTTCCCCGGTGGACTCCCAGGGGGGAGCCAGCAGTCCCTCCCAGGTCCGGAGGTTCGACGTCAAGACGTTCGCCTTCCTGGACCCCCAGACCGGCAAGCCCAGCGCAGAGGAGGTACGGGAGAACTAAGACCCGACACTTGCTCCTCCTGCCTACCTAGAGGCCAACTCTGGTGTTGATATGCGGGCACTAATCTAGAACAACTAAAGCTCATGTTCCAGCTTTGGTGACTAGAAGAAAAAAGTAACTTCAGCCGCCGTAGAAGTATAAGCTTCTAATAGCTCCGTGGGGAGGAGCTAGGATGACCATTTCCCATGATGCATTATAAACAACGCATGGGTGTTGGGGTATAAAATAGTCAGGCTTATTTAAAAAGGGAGTATATATTGGACTTAAAGGTTGGGGTCTTGTATTGGGTTAGACGTTGGATAAAATTCAGAAGTTTAGGACTCTGAATCATTAAAACATAGTACCGGTTAGTACTCAGCTTCTACCTTGGTACCAATACCTCCTGTTCTTCGTATACCCCTCAGATTTACTTCTACTGCTGGGTGGAAATCTGCACAGTGGAAGCTGAGTGTGCGCAGCAATGCACCATCGTCTGTGAGTCTCTAAACTCTTCCTCAGACATAGAAACCTATGAGCCTTTCCTCAATGCACCCATCCCTTACCTCAGTCACCTTGCCTAAAACATCCCTTGCCTCAACTGTCCTTAAACTGATCTTAAACACAATGTACACTAACCTCAACTAATCCTGACCATTTCAAGCTGTAAAGCAAAACTCAACCATCCTAATACCTAAAGTAGTAATTTCTTACACATCATGGGAAGTGACTGGAAGGTTCCAGATGGAACTGGTTCATCCGAAGTGGTCTAGTTCAGTAACAGGTTCTGTTCCCCCAGCCTCTGAGGTTGGACGGAGGAGGAGGAGGAGGAGGAGGGAGGTCTGGTCCGACCTGGCCCAGCTGGTCTCGCTGGGACCACTGCTGTTGGGATGCAATGATACCAACCCTGAAAGCCCATGTACCCTCCGGAACACAAGTAAGACCTTTAAAACCCTGTACCCATCTGAGAAGCATGATACATGGAGTATATAGTGTAGTACACATTGGAGTCTGTGCTGCTTTCTGGGATAGCAGCTGTATTTGTGCTGCATGACTGAGGTCTGATTGGAATGATTTTTTTCTTGTCGTTTCTTTTGTGTGTCATGCATTGCATTAAATTGACTTAAAACAAATTTAGCTTTGAGCGGCGACTTGTGAAAGCAACAGACATCTGCGTGATTGGTTCAAACCAAACTTGTGTGTGTGTGTGTGTGTGTGTGTGTGTGTGTGTGTGTGTGTGTGTGTGTGTGTGTGTGTGTGTGTGTGTGTGTGTGTGTGTGTGTGTGTGTGTGTGTGTGTGTGTGTGTGTGTGTGTGTGTGTGTGTGTGTGTGTGTGTGCGCACACACGTTTTAGGTCTTTATCATCTGCTCCTGCGTGAGAAAACACTGTGGAAATGAGTGGGACCGCAAAGCCACAGAACCCCAAAAGACCCCTGATTAAAGATGTTACACCAACGTTGATTCACTCATTTTATTACAATTCTTTCCACGGCTGTTAGTACAAAGTCGACATACGAAAACATTGCGTTGTTCCACACACCGCTCATTTATGAACTCATAAAATATAACTCCATGTACTCTAAGCCTAGCTGAATGGAAGGAGCTCCTGCTCTACTAGTAGGGTCTGAATTTCCTCTGTGCCCTCAGCAGCGATATCCTCTGTTTATCTTCCTCAAACTTCTTCCTCAGATCAGCAATGTCTGAAAGAGAAGAAAATTTAAACATTCAACTCAAACCACCAATATCTAATAAATAACCAATAACATCCTAATATCATTCGTCCAACAATGCATTGTGCCCAGCAACATGACTCACGTTCTTTCTGTGTGTTCCTGTGCTGCCAGGTGTAGAAGTTCATCAGCTCCTTCCTCTTCTTCTTCCTGATCTCCTTCTGCAGAGCCTTCTGATTGGCTGCCTCACTGTGGGGGCGGGCCTTGGTGCCTTTGTTTCCTCTGGTGACCTTCACCCAACCCTCCTCATCCTCTTTCTGTTCCTCAGCCTCCTTCTCCTGCTCCTTTGCTTTCTGGAGAAAGAAAGAGGCAGTAATTGGACAGATGTTGGGCATTCTAAGAGACTGTACATTGACAATCACGGCACAGAGATAGGATCGGTTTTGGATTTGCACACGCATCAAAAGTTGAAGCCATGCTACCTGCAGTATACAGGCATATCCGCTGAACGCTCACTAAAAATCCAGGCGCTGCAGCATGCCTTGGTTACAACCGCGCAACTGTTAGCATTTCTATCAGATGCTATATGGAGTGGATGAAAACCGGCGTGTTCTGGATCTGACCTGCATCATTTCTTACAGTTGGCAGGGTGACAACCATGAAAAAGCTTCTTTCTGAAACAGCTAGTACCAGTCTGTCTGTAGTTAATGACACTTAACTTTTCCTTATTAAGAATGTAAATTACCTGGATAGTTGTTGTTTTTTACCTCCAGTATTTACAGGGTTGTGAACCTATGTACACTACTATTTCATGTAATAACTCAATGATATTGACAGGATGGCGAGTCCTCACCTCCTCCTTCCTCAGGTCGTAGTCACACATGAACGCATCAACGGTCTCCTGGAGCTTCTCTGGCAGGATGATGGTGTTGCGGTACTGCTGGGCCCATTCTGGAGAAAACAGCTCAATGAGTTTGTACGGGGGGGGGGGGGGGGGGGGTCAGCAGTCTACCTGTAGAATAAGATGCCTGAAGCCCTACCTGCCGACCTGTGGTGTAAGGAGTTAATTCATCCCAACAACATGTTTCATTGTTGAGTTTATAACATTTTGGTGTCCAATTCATGTTTCATAATAATATTACACAATAAAATGACAATTTTCATTATGGCTCGTCTTCAAAGAGAAAAAACAATTCTTACATAAGTACTGTGAAAAGACCAGACTAGTGCCATCTAGGAAGCTAAAGACGTAATGTACACTATCCCTCTAAAACCGACTTAATGACATTTTAACCAATATAATCTTATCACCAGGACAGTAATTAACAATTAATAATATATATTGGGTGGAGTCAACTCATTCAAATATGATCAAAATGTTATACAATATTACGGTGTAGTTCTGCCCAAGTGTTATTGCCGTAACCCAGCAGAAGCCGTTGCTCGACTGCTGTTGGCAGGTACAATGTCAAACACTGTACTGTCTCTCTTTAAAATAAATAAAAAGTATTAAATATTGGACTACAATGTAATCGGACTGTTGATCCAGATGATCGAGAGTTCAGAAATGTTTCAACGCCAAGTAAACATATGCATACATATATATATATATATATATATATATATATATATATATATATATATATATATATATATATATATATATATATATATATATATATATATATATATATACACTCAGCCTCAGCTCATTCCTCTCCACCTACATATCTATATAAAATAAAATAGTTTTTCAAAATATTTGATTTTTTTCTTCATGTTATAATGAAAAAAAACGTCTGTGTTTGGTTGGAAAGTGGGTTATAACGTTGACTTACTCTGTAAACCCGTGCTGACAGGTCGCTTCTCTGTACTGACGAGCAGGGGGACATTGTGAGGATGAGATTTAGCCAACTTGATGCTCTTCGCTTTTTGAAACACAATGTAAGCCACTTTAAAGCCCTGTAAACAACCAGACACAATACTGAGTGACCTGAAAACAAATTCATGTGATAACGTACTACCCAAGTTACAGAAAGACACACTAACCTGTTTCTCAGCTGGTTTGAAGATGTTTGACAGCTTGATCTCAGGAACCGGTGGAGAACCGGGTCGGTCGCTGAGCTCTACAGACAGGACAGGGCCAAACCGAGAGAAGATCTGATTCACCACGGTCTGGAACACAAATACATGCACACCTCAGCTCAGAGCTCCATAGATAGACGGATCAATAAAACAGCAAACCAACCAACATAACATGGGGAAAAAATTTAAACGTTGATTAGACAAAATAAGAAATGGTTACATATTTAGAACACCAACTAATTGCAATGATCTAACTCATTAAACCTCATCACAGCAGTCTATTTTTTTAGATTGTATTATTGAAACCTCATCACTGCATGTCTAGTGGTTAGACTGTATTTTTTGAACAAACAGACCTGTGAGCAGTAGGGAGGGATGTTGAGGACGAACAGAGTCCTGTCTAGCGGTCGGTGTGTTTTGGTCTCTACTCGCACCCGGTGCTCCTTCACATATAACTTGTGTTGTGTACCCGACTCGGCGCTGAACTGTAAGGACAGCACTGAAACACGAATAAACAATACACATTTACATCCGTAACAATATCATATTCCGCCTATGAAGAATAATCTCTTAAATTGCTTTTAAAAACAATCCTTAAAAAGAAGGTATCTGCTGGCAGGTATGATGCTCGCTGCCACGGAAATACCACGGTATCTCATATCTGTTTAACAATGTTATTTCCGTTATTAATACTGTTATATAATAAGGTTAATGTGAATGTCACTAGTTATCATTACCTGCAAATCCACCAGGAATAATACAAGCATCGCCAGCGTCGTGTTTCTTCTTGGAAGGCGCCATGTTTTTACGGGACTACACGCCGTCGAACAGGAAGTGCGACTTTGGAAACCTGACGTCTTCTGGTAGTTGTAGTTTTTACAAAGCCTATGAAGCGAAGATTTGCCTCGAAACGTGTGAGTAGAATTCAACATCCGTGTACTTTAATTATCCGATGGATCAATGAAGCACCCCTTCCCCAATAACTTTCCACATCCTAATCAGGGATACATAATTACATTACTCAACTATATACTAGTGCCCTTAATGGCACATTTTAAGTTTATCCATAGCTGAATAGAGCTCCCTACATATAGTCATGTCTTGTAGTACAAGACAAGGACAATGGGAGACAAATCATTGAGTCACCTCGTCTCCTCTAATTTAACACCACATTGCTTTCTTATCAAACCAAAGGGCCAAAAACCTCCTTGGAAGGAGGGGTCTTCCGTGCCATCCGTCCCATTGGAATGTTCCTTTTATTAATCCATATTCTCAGACCTGGTTGAAAACTAAGACTGTCCTTCAAGGATATCTGCAGATCTTGAAGGGCAAGATAGTTGGGATGTTACAGAGCCATTGTATTTATAGGGACGCAGCCGAGCACCAAGACATTTTTTTGTTCAAACTTTGCTAAAAAAAACTGCATGTTACCTTTTTTTTTTTTTTGGACTTGAACCCAGAACATTTCAGATCAGTCAGACAATTACTACTCTTATTGTAGTGCAATCTAGGTCTACTTAATTTCTCTTGTTATTTAAAAACAGACTGATAAAGAGACTCATGTAGAAGGTCTACAAAGCATAATATTTAATGGGATATTTTCACTCTTTTGTCAACTCATACAGCGTCACATGACAACGCAGCAGACAGTCATGGCTTCTGATACACAACTTCAAAACGGCTGAACCAAGAGTAAAATTACAGATCACAAGAGAAAATAGTAAACCATAAAAATGGCAAAGATAAGACGTGAATTACTACAAACATATTAACAGTTTACAGGGATTGGTGAAAAATTTGGAAATCCAATTGTGGGTTCTTGAAGTACATCTCCAAAACTCCAGGTATACACCAGTATTGCCTTGTTTTCCCCCCATACAATTAAAACATTCCAGCAGCTTCCATTGGTCCAACTGGGAAGCGCCGGGACGATGGATACCGGAAGGTAGAAGAATAAAAATAAAATAAAATAAATGGAAATGAACATTGGGGACCAAAAAACAGGCATTTGTGTTGTTCGGATGTCAAAACGCATCATATTTTAGAGAGGGTTTCCTGTGATTAGAAAAATGAAAACCAGAGTATAAACGAGAACCAGAGGGCGAGTTAGCCTATACTGATGGAGCGGGCGTGTATACCTCTCTGGTCAACTGACAGTGGCATTGAGCTAGAGCTAAACTCTAGCAAAAAAACGGATGCTAGCAAGATCCAGGACACTAACCAGATCCATAACGCTAGCTAGAAACCATACGCTAGCTAGAACCAGAACGATAGCTAGAAACCAGACACTAGCTAGAACCCAGATGCTAGCTAGAAACCACACGCTAGCTAGGACCAGGACGCTAGCTAGATCTTGATACGGAAGGCGGTGGCCTGTGAGTTGGCAGCAGCGCCGGAGGAGGAGGTGGGCGAGGCCTGGGAGGACGGGGACTTGAAGAGAGCTTTGAGGATGGTCTGGGGGTCGACCTCAGGGGTGGGCTGGGAGGAGGAGCGCTGGCCGGCTGGGCGAGACAAGGAGGGCGGGAGGCCGTCTCTCTTCACACCTCCTCCGGGACTATCACTGAGCCTCCTGGTGGGAGGAAGGGGGAAGAGGGAGGGAGAAGCAAGAGGAGGACAAAAGAAAGTCATTTAGAAGTTTAAAAGGCATTTTAAACTTCAAAAGATTGAAGGAGAACTGCCACATTCTGCTATATTCGTATACAAGAGTACTGCTTCATTTAAGTGTTGGAAAGGGCATTTCTTTCCTCATTCTTGTGTCAGAAAATACACCTGAGCTTGAATGTGCATTGTTCAGGATATCAATAGTCAATATTTGATAATAATAATAATAATAATAATAAACATTCTGCCTTTCACTAATACTAATCATTATGTAGATATTGTTTTTGTTGTAGTTCCTTGCATAACGTTATTTTAAATGTTTAATGTCTTTAACGGGTCATTCTATGGGCTCTTGACGCCCAAATGTTTGTCTGAGGAGCACAGCCAGACTACTTCAGGAATCTAGCTATACAGGAGGAGAGGCTGAACCAGTTTTGGTTATTTAATGGAGAGAAAGGCTGTTTCCCACCATGTTGTCCCAACACAACAACAGAGACTTCTATCACACGTTCAACCAAACCATAAACTATTAAGGAAATGGCAACAAAACAAACCCAGATCTCAGCATTTATACCTATCTTTCAATAGTACATTTGTCTTGATCGTAAACAGGAAAATCCAAATGGTTAAATCAGTAGTGTTACTTACAAGAGAATTGGCTGGTCAGAAGTGATGACATTTCCTTGGATGTGAAGGTTACATTTCATGGGTTGGCCTAGGAGAACACATCACAACATTTAAACAGGACACCTTAGATAAACACACCAGTAAACAGCTGGGTTACGGACATAATTTGCCAGTAGTACTACTACATCTGACAGAAGATGCTTTTCATGCACGATTGATATGATTGGCCACAGAAGGAGGGTCCATGTGTGCTATTTGTCCCTACCGTCTAGACAGCGGTTGTTGTACTTCCTGTAGGCGCTGACGGCGTCGTCTTTACGCACAAACACCACCTCGGCCACACCCACCTTCACCAACCGTGCCCGCTTTAAAGCACCGCACACGCAGAATAGCTCCTGAGCAAGAGAGGGAGAGACAGACAGGGTGGGAGAAAGACATAGGGAGAGGGAAATGTCAAGAGCAGCTAGAAACCACAAAAGAAAAGCCTATTCCTGATTGGCCAGGGGATTATCTGAACCAATAGAAGAGGAGCAGCAGCAGTAATGACCTGGTTTCAGAGAGACGGTTAGGTCATATTTGTTTAAAGTACAGTATACATGCAGTAGAGGGCGTGTATTAGCAAAGGGAAGGTGCGGTCATATTTGTATAGACTACAGTATATATTCAGTAGAGTGAGTTTATTGGAAGAAGGAAGGCAAGTTCATATTTAAAAATAGTATAGTATATATGCAGTAGAGAGTGTTTATCTGCAGGTTTCTCACCACTATGTCCTCCTCTGTGACGCGGGGGTGCAGGTTGTTGACTGTGATCTTGGTTCCCTCTAAAGGACTGACGGCCGGCTGGACAACACAGGGTGAAACACACAACTCTTTGAGCAAGCGTACAGGAGGTTGTACCCTAATCCGTCTGAGTAAACTGATGGGTGTCCCAGGTGGAGCCTCCATCATGCACTTTTAGAAAATAGAGACTTGAAGAACCGGATATTCATTATGTATTAAATTTACATTTTAAAATAGGATCGACAAATGTGGGCCCTGCCGTTTCTTTAACCATGGTGGACATGTGCAGAGGGTCACAGGTGACAGAAGGACACACCGCTTGTGTCAACCATATCAGAACGATCGCTGCATCTCCAGTGTGAAGAGTCCTTCACATTGGGACAGCCTTCAATCAGCAGGAGGGAAATGGAGCCTTGGGGGAGGCATTGGGGCGCAACGCATGTTTAAACCTGCACTATGTGCTTTTACCATTAGCAGATTAGATAAAGACTCCCTGGACGGAATGACTCGGGATGGGTGAATTCTATTCTTGAGAATGCTCTTGTTCAGATATTTTTTTAATAAAGTAATAAGCTGCTGTAGAAAAGCTACAGATGCAGCTTTAGGCTAAACTGAGAGCCATGTTTACCTGAGAGAGCACATTAATGTTAACCTGCTATGCTTATGCTATACTGAGAGTGTTTGCTAATGCTGATGCTAACCTGAGGTGGTGCGGCGGGCGGTGGACTGAGGACCGCGGGGGTCTGCTGCAGTGTTCTGGAGACAGGCTTCAGGGCGGCACTGGAGGAGCGGAAGGCTGTGGGGCTTGGGCTGGGCCGGGTCGGGGCCACTGGGACTGGGGCTCGAGGGGCCGTATAGGCGTCATTCTTCACCACCTTGGTGATGGGGGCCGACATGGAGAACGGGGAGCCCATGGTCCCCGGCTGCAAGAGATCAGAAAAAAGAAAAGAGGGGTTTTTAAACCGTTTTCAACTCAGGAATCTAAATACAATTCTCTACAAGACCCACATAGGATCTCGAGTCGACCCATTTCAGGTTCCGACCTGTAGTTCAAAGTGATGGACATCAGGACATAAATACGTTAAATAACCATACCATAATCACAGAAGGATGTATCCACTACACACCCACCCATTATCTTGCCAGGAAAATGTCAAAAAGTATATTAATATACATCTCAAAGTCAGCTAATAAACTCAAGATTGTAGGGGTTTGGGCTGAATCCCCGTTTTATGTGGTGTTTGTATTTCCTTGTCACTCTCAGAAACGCTGGAAGCCGACAGTCTGCACCAAAACATTCATAAAGTAGTATTCTAGAAGCGTTGTGAAATCGTTTAACATAACAGACAGCCACGGAATTTAGTGGGTTTAAATATTGTTGTCGTTTCACCCCGAGTATACAACCAGAAACATGATGTGTTCAACTGCAATGTTTTCACTGTCAACATCTGACCACATCCCATTCTTTGACACTTTGTGACCACGAAACGCAGTGGTGGACAGTGGTCTAGAAGATGTGAATGCTCTCGTACCCGCGACTGTAGCATGTTGCTGTTGTTGTTACTTGTGGTGATCTTCATTTGCTTGGTGGGAATGCCATCGTGTTCGCCTGTAAAAGACTGATGCACAACCAACGGTCAAAAGACATGGATCACATCACCATGGAATCCCCCATGGCGCAGTGCTGCAGCCCCATAGCAACACAAACAGCATTGTCTGTGTGTACAGATGAAAAATGACAACCTACTGGAAGAGACTAAGAGTTTTCTATACCTGTCCACCCAGACGGATCCCAGTGGACATCCCCACCGGTCGTTGCTGTAAACAGAGTTGGCCGGTTACAATACAGTGTGGTTTGATCAACGTAAATCATGGGAACACTACTTTCTGCTATGACACCCCAACATCATATACAGGATTAATGAAGTATATCTTAAATTATACAACATTATGTCCATGACTAACGCCAGTCCAAGATAAGTACCCAGCTGCCGGTTCTGACCTGGATGGTTTTGGTGATCTTGAAGGGCGCCGCCGCGGCCACCTGGCTCTGCAATGTTCCGATGCCCCTCTTCAGGCTCAGCCGGTCACGGGCGTCCAGCGGCTTGGAGGGCATGGGCCCACCTCGGACGCCTAGCGCACCCACCTGGAGACCGGTTGGGGGGAACTGCCGGCCCACCCCACCACCCCCCAGGGACCCGGGGCCGCTGTGGATGTGCATCTGCGACATGTGGTTCATCAGGTGGGGCTGACCGGCAGCTGGGTGTGGGTGAGCGGTCTGTGGGGGGGAGCCAAGCTGGTGGTGGACCTGCTTACGAGAGTTAATCATCTGCCGGGCGTCCTGCACACCTCCCCCTCCTCCTCCTCGGATTCTGAAGCGTGCGTCTTTCTGGCCGAGTTTCTCTCTGGCGTCTTTCACTTGGAAGCCTGAGGAGAGTGGACAGAGTTAAGGGACTCCTTCACATGACCCTACGTCATCTTGTCATTCAATCCTTACATTCTAGTGCCCAGTCAGCGGACCGTCTTTTATGCAATCGCTTACCCCTCATACCTCAGTCATGCACCGTCATTATATCACTATTCAATACTATTTAGCAGACGCTTCCATCCTTGTTTATTAGCAGACCTACAGTGAATCCAGATACACGTAATTAAGAAGTAGGTAGGGGTTATACATCTTGCTTTAGAATGCCTACAACTTGGACAGCAGACATTGGGGATCCACCACTAGACGATTCTTAGTTATACACAATCGTATTTATTGCTGCCATGGTCAGTCACAAAGTGCTTTGACTTACCTGCACCAAGTCCAATCCTCTGTCGAACATCGTTGGCTCCAATCTTCTGCCGCGCATCAAAGCCGCGGCCAGACGCTCCAGCGCCTCGTCCGAACATCAGTCTGGCGAGAGGAAAGAGAAGTTTGAGAGTTGTTCCTAACCAGTGTGCCTTTAGAGTACCAAGTGGGCCCTGACATTTTATAGATAATGCTCCTGACATAGACAAATACTGTAATTGCCCATCAGATTTGTTGGAACCCGTCTCCACAGGATTCTTTTTGACACTCGTGTGTACATTATTGGCAAAAACCCTATTGGTCGACTATTGGAACTATTCTGTTGATAGTGTGCGTGATATTTTTGAAAGTCATACCCCTTCAAACTTTTTTGTAATTGATTTGATGACGTTTAAGAATGTCTACCTGGGGTCCTCGTCCCAATACAGGTTGGAAACCTCAAACTCCAAACCGATACAATCCATGTCGTCATAAATCCCCGCCAGACTAATTTAAGTTAAAGAAAGCGTCACAGCGTTTCTCCTCCACGGTTTGAGCTTTAAAGCTTCAATGAAAAATAACCCTTTTTGAAATGGTATAGTTTGGCTGTTTGAACTACATACATATAGATATACTTCGTTCGAGACTGGAGTACGGACGGCAACAGACAGCAAGGTATAGATAGTCAGCTGTCTGTAGCTCCGCCGCAGGACTGAATGACCGACATTGTTGTTCTCCACAACCAGGGGAGATGAATACGCTGTTAGAATCCATTTAATGTCCTGGACATAGGATGAAGGTTTTAGCACAAACGTTTCATGATAAATATATACTACTATAAATTATAACAAATATGCAGAAGCCCAATTGGTTTCTCCGATCGAGCTGCCATAAAGCAGAGGCTAATGTTAGCATGTTCAGCAATTGTGCATAGTCCCTAACCGGAAAAGGCTTGTGGCTCTTTAGAGTACCCATTCATACCATTTAATAAGCTGTCAAACCTTAATCAGGCTGTGACTTCAGTGGGGGATGATTTGTTTTGTACCTTTTAATGGGCTGTTGTTTGGTGTTGAGGCCGCGCTGTCGTATCACCTCGTCCAAAGAGATGTCTGCCATTTTGCTCCCTGTGTCTGCTACGCCTGCGTGCGTGTGATTATTTAAATGACACTATGGCTGCCACTTTGGGACAAAAATACTTAGGACGCCTAACGTTTAAAACGTTGTAAACTCTTACAACCAAGGCTGTTAAATATCTGAACAGTCCTTATTCCTCGATTTTTAAAACTGAATGGTAATAAACGCAATGTTAATTGTTGTTTGTATTGATATTCTCATAGATTAAGTTCGAGTATTGACTACTTTTGTTTCAAATGCAAATACTGTGACGTCATACCAACACCCATGAGCTCTTGCGGCCAAATACTTCTGACTGGATCTAGAAATGTTTAATATATCTCTAATATATAATTTTAGGACCCATATACTATATATATTGTTATGTTTTATGTTGTGAAATGGTCATGTAGTCATGCATTATAATTACAGATTTAAATATTCAATTTGAGTATGAGCACCATGATGCCAAACGCCTGTGCACTGTTTGTAGACCTCTCTTCTTAGTTCGATTGAGTATGCCTTAAACTGATGAGTAAGGAAAATAACGACGCGGGGTGACGCCCGTGTCCTCGTTCACATTACGAGAGGAATTTTTGAACGGGCACAGGTCCGCCTGTCGAGGTGACTCACCTACTTCGTGAGATGCCTTCAGGACTGGGATCTGCCCCGACCTAATGTGGTGAAAGAAAATAAACTTAACAACCAGCCTATTATTAAATCTATACTTACGTAATTTATCGTGTTGATAGAAACTATACATAGTGCTATATCACTTTGCTTCGAAAAAATATGTTATTTAATTACATCAGCTTATAATGTGCATGTGCCCACACACGTCTCACTTTTATCTAAGCCGTAGTGGTGGTTGCCCTCATAAGATGAAAGGAATAAAAAATTGTTCGGACAAAGGACGTTTTTAATGGATAATACGTTTTTTGGATATTTTACGTTTTCAGCAACATTACATTTATACCCATCGTTTTGTGTTTAAAACTAAGTACAATACTCGAACAGTTGGAACAGAGTTGTATCGAGCCCACTGAGCAATTTTGTCTGTTTTCTCCCAGCTAGAGGGAGGGAATGAGCGGGGCATTTTGAAGAGCAAGAGGTCGCCGGTTCGAGCCTCTCCTTGGCACAAAGGCGTCACGGAATTATTTACTTAAATACTGATTTGCTGATAAATGTGTTGTGATCATTTGTGTTTGCTAAATAAACACACTGGGACCAAAAGCAGCGTTGCTGATTTTTCTTTTCCACTGGCCATGGCTTTCTTGCAGTAATAATAGGTGCTGGTACTCTTTGCTCAGCCACTGCATGTGTATTTATGTATATACCTGTATATCTATCCAATACAGAAAATCCCTTGTATGTAAAATCTTACCTGTCAATAAACCTCTTTCGAAATCTGATAATATATGTATTATCACAAAGTGAAAACTAAAATGTGAGACATTAATGACGTGACTCAATTTATTAACGTTATAACAATAATAGTAACAATAACCCCAAACAAATTACCACATTACTACTAACAATAACTAACATTCCAATCCTCCTATGCTGCCAAAATGTTGGATGTCATTGCGATGTGACGATGCAAAGTACATAGATTATACATAGATGACGATAGATAATAACCATAGATTCTTTTTAGAATCAACAGCCTATCAATTCCAGACAAGGACACAGCATAAAAACATTGTGCATTATGTAATACAGGATGTTATATTGATATCGATAGTTTTGTGTTTAAAACTAATAGTAACTTGTGAGCATGAATGAAAGGGCAGTGGAAGACCCGCACGGAGCGAATAACGCCATCTTTATTACGATAACTGGAACTTAGTCACAAGATACACTAAAGCAATGTAATACGTATAAAATACACACACTTGTTTAAATTAATTTAGTATTAAACCAGAAAATTATGTAAAGACGTTGACTGAATAACGACTGTCTATGGGCGACTTAATTATTCTCCTGGCTCAATATGGCTTCTCCTATAAAGCGCAGCACGGGTGCCTTTGCGGTACATAATTGGCTTGTCCTACTTTTGCTAAAGCCAAACAAAAGGCTGCAAATTAATGCAATGTTTGATTTGCTGTCCTATTAAAATCCGCGATCTCTGATTGGCTACCTGGCCCCCACTGAAGCGAACCAGGTCATTCTGGGTCCATCACTGTGTCGACACCTGCAGACAGACAGACAATTTTTTTAAATCTCAGTGTTGAATTTCCAGCTGAAACAGAGGGTTCACTTGCTCTTCAAACATATCTATAGTGATTGCATTCTGGTCAAATGAAAGTGTTTTCATGACAATCCGTAAAAAAAAAAAGGAGTAATTGAAAATCAAATCTAGAAAAGGGTTAGATTAGGAGTGTATGCAAGTGTGTGTTATTGATTATTTAAAAAAAATTGGTGTGGATGTGAAAATTATATGGAGGGCTCCTGATCACCATACAATTTTTTTAAATGTTTTTCATCCAGTAATTTAAATGAGATTGCCGTTGGAAATTCTGCCACATGCACTTTTTAGACGATCCCTAAACATCTGCCGGAAAAGCCATTACATCTTGATATTCAAAGCTGTTTATTTGTAATAACATAGAAATAGTTTATGATACTCTGCGAACTAAGAGTGAAATATCCAGTCTGTATAACAAGACTAATCTGGAAGAAATCGGTCCTCCTTTCAATGAGCTGTTTTGCAAAGGGTATAAATGTATGAAACTTGCTGTGTAAACACATTGCTCCATCAGGTCTAAAAATGACTGACACATAGATCAGGACAATTCCCAATTATACACTAAATCAAAATCAAGCATTTTTACTGTAGAGGAAAGTTCATTTTCCAAGAAAGAAATTAACGAGGCTTTTGAAATAATGTATTATTTTCTTCTTCTTTTTTTTACATCCGTATTCCTGTAAATTGTCCTGATCAGTTAAGAGTCGTCGTGATCTAACATATATCAGTTATTGTCAGAACTTATGGAGCAATGTGTTTTCACAGTTAGTTTAAGAAATAGTCGTTTTAATGTAAAAATTACTTTATGGACTAATTTCCATATGCTTTTTTGTATGCACCATGTGATAACCCCTTTTCTGACAAACGGAATTAGTCAAATGTGTATCCTTGCAGCACATAAAGTCGCCAACTCTCCCTGTCAGCTCACGTTTGTCAGTTTCAACGCCTTTGCCATAAAATATAGAATACGCGTGCACTCCAAATGTAGGGGCGGCTGGCTCGACCACGGAGTTGCTGCTTACGGCTAAGTGGACCGTTTCAAATACAACACAAAACGGAGATGATAAAAAAAGGCACCTTCTTAAGAAGAATGGTCCGTGTACAAAGTATCATATAGCAGCATTTTTCATAATCGTAAAAGGTAAGTAGGCCTACGTGTTATAACTACCCACAAAAATGTACAGAAACATAGCATTGCTTAGCCTGCCCCAGCCCAACAGAGCATAACTTGACGAAACAGTAAAGCAGGCCCTACAAGTGGAACAGTATCCCAAATCCGTCACAAGCACATAGTAAATAGCCTCGTACATACTCTTACATGACAATGATGACATTACAAACCTACCAGAGAAGGCGACGAGTGTGCAGTCTGTGTTAAATCGGTTTCGCTGATAAATCCACAGGTGGTGTAGCAAGAGGTCCGTGCTCCCAATTTGACCCCGTGACGGGTGGCTACGCGTTTAGCTACGCGTTTAGCCAGTATTGGTTGAATTAGGAGGGTAGCCAGTTTTGGAATCAATTTTCTCGTGCACTGTGTGTGTGTGTGTGTGTGTGTGTGTGTGTGTGTGTGTGTGTGTGTTGATTGATTGGGGGGGGGGGGGGGGGGGGGGGGGGGTCCTAATTGGCTCGTGTGCTAATCACATGATACTGTCAGGTGTTTCGGAGGCTGGAAGTACATATAGGGCAGAATACATTTCCGGCCTGGAGTCAACTCTAAAGTCAGGGTAGGTTTGTGACCGCCAACGTATCGACAACCTTTCCACCTCGCCACCCGGTAATGCCTCGCCACGCGCCGGTGTACTCCGAAACCTTCTACCGGCCTCTGACGGAGGACGTGGAGGAACTACTGGCCCGTTTTCAGCAGACGGAGTCGGTGCGATACCAAAACTTCTCGGCCATCTGGAGGTACATGAGCTTTTCGGATGTCTTTGCTGGCATCATCAGGATGGGCGAGATGAAGCGGTTCTGCAGAGTGGCCTTAGCGACTGCCTCCAAATACTTCCTCGGCCCATTCAGTTACCAGATCCGGGTGGGGGGGCTGTATCTGCTGTATGGCTTTTACAACACTCAACTTGCCGTACCGCAGTCCAAGATTAGGTTTGCCTTGAAGGACTGGCACTTCATCCAGAACTTTCTTAAAGAATCAGTGCACTCCCAACACTACGACGTGATTTACATCCTATGGAAGCTCGTCGCCACCAAAGCTATACATTTCGTCGCGATGCCGCACATTCTCACCTTCCGCAAGCAGCGGAAACACCAGAGAGAGCCGCTGTGCGCCGGATTCCTTGGCAGGACCCAGCGGGTCCAGGAGCTGGTCTACACGGAGCTACTGGACGAGGTCTCAAACATCCAGACCCTATACCAGAGCATGAAGGAGGTCGTGACTGAGAAGACGGGTTTAATCACCGTGGCCGTGCCCGATTTCCCCAACCGCCTCAACGACGCTGCGGGGGAATTCGTCGCCTGGCAGGACAAGAACTTCCCGGCGGATAGTCGAGAAGAAGAGGAGGAAAACCCCGTGGAGACCGAGACCACCAAGCGGGCACAACTCCTGTGCTCCATTAAGCGGAAGAGCTACGGCAGCTACAAGGAGGCGGGTCGATCTCGGAGACACCGTCAACCGGTGGCCGTGGAGCTGTCGGATTCGGGGGCGGATCAGAAGCCAACCGCGCAGCGGAGGAGACCCCCCTCGCTGCGGGCCCGGACGTGGAAGAAGCTGGAGGTGCGGGAGGAGACCACCCACTTATGATGCTGCCTGGTTTCACGTGCTTTTCTGATCCATCAACACTAAAGTTAAAACCCATTAGTGTAGTGTTTTTTTTTTTTATCTGAATGCGATATATTCATTAAAGTACATTGAATACTTATGTTGTAGGCCTTATTTTCTTCAAAGACAGGAATAAGATTTAGCCTGCTTTATTATTCCTAGAGCGGAAATTCTGCCATCAAAAACAGGGTTTTTAGGCCTATATTTCAATTTACTATTTTACAATTTATAAAGCCTACTTTCTAATCATAACTCGACTGTTTTATTTAATTTGATTTTTCGGTAGATCCAGATTCAGCGCTAAGAATAAATCCGTCTGTCACATATGATGAGCTTCATACACATCTCAACGCTAAGACAACACTCGGTTCTTCCAAGTTCCAACCGATCTTTTCCAGTAAATGATCTGATAATAATCTGCAAAATTGTCGTGCCGCTCTTTTACAGCTCTTGCATTCCTCTAACTCTCATCTGTCTTCAGACTCGCAATGTTTACCGCCTGGAATGCACAGAGTAGTATCACGTGGGATGGCCGAACTCGCATGCAATTGGTCTGTGCGTTTCCTCGTCTGCTAAAACACTACCGTAAAGACTACAGACGCTGCGCCGGTTAAAAATAGAAACGCCCCGTCAGGTTTTAAATCATAACCTTCTGTTTTGGCTGTAGATTCGGGTCCATATGGGACGGCTTCTGGGTCCGGACCCGGACCACGGTCCGCCTGTTAGTGACCTATAAAGGTTTAAAGGCTAAAACACACAAAAAACTAGGGTCCTAGAAATGCGGTCCTGAAACTGCAGTCTCCTCTATTGCAGGAACACAGTATTGCACCGCTCAGCTCATTGGCTGCCGCTCTACAGCTAATGAGAGCCGCACCGCTTGGCGAAGATCAAAGCATCATGGCTGCAGCGCTGTCCCGAGCACTAAAACTCCCCGGTAAGATGCTGTTCACACTGTTAGATGCCACGAATACACCATAACGCATTATTTCTTATAGATAGGTCGATTCTCCTGTAAGCCATGCATTGCATGGTTACATTTTAATCAGCAACATTGGCCTGTATCTGAGAGAAATAACTGTCTAGACAACTACTGGTGTATTTGATTGCGATATCAAGATCCAAGCTGTTTGTATTGGAAAACCTGAAGGGTACATAGCTGTTGGTCGTCAAGTATATCCTACACATGGCCTGTCCTGAGGCTACGTAGTGTTTTGCAACCGGGGAACGCTGTAGGTAAGCTAGGTTAGCGGCTACATTAGCTATTGATAGCCCTAACGTTACATGACAGAAGAGACAACACGACGTGTTTGAATTAACTTCTGATCGTATATATTAGCTTTACTCTTAGATTTAGGCTACTATACATAGGCTACCTTCGAATATGTCATATTCATCTTTGGTTTATGTGAAGGTGAAATAAAAATAAGGAATCTCCAAGTAGCTGCTGCTGTGGTTGACTGTTGTGGTGTTCCTCCCAGGTAAGAAGGGGTCCCAGCTAGGGGAGTACGATCCTCTCACCCAGGCCGACAGCGAGGACGACAGTGAAGAAGATGACCTGGTCCTCAACTACCCTCGCAATGGCCTGGCCAGGGCTGGCTGCCTTGGCCCCGGGCCCTCCGACCCCCAGGGGGGTCGGCCCCGCAGGCTGGACCACAGCGAAGACGAGGCAGAGGAGGAGGAGAGGAAGTCCATGCAGTACTGGAACCAGCGGGAGGGGGGAGAAGGGGAGGGTGGCAGCAGTGGGGGAGTGGGAGAAGAAGGGGTGGGGCCAAGCGGCAGCCAGGCGGACAGGAAGAGGAAGCGGGAGCACAGCGCGGTGCGCGCTGCGTTCTTCCTGGTTCCTCTGATGGTGGCTATGCTAATGGTGCTGCTCTGTGCCTTCCTCATCCCCTGCCAGAAGGGGGAACGCCAGCCGCAGTGGGAGCGGCCACTGGGCGAGGCCGGAGGTAACCAATCACACACCCCCTTTCAGAGAGAACAGTGCCATGCCACCAGGGATCCTGTTGATGAGTAAGATGTGTTGTGATTGGTCCACCCAGGTGTCACTCCGCCAGCGCTGGCGTTATGGGATGTCGACGGTGACGCAGTCGAAGACATTCTGCTGGGGGAGACCGAACGGACAAACGACACCCACCCCCTCCAGGGAACCAAAGGTATAGAATCTATAGAACCAAGCCCCTCCTGGGAACCAAAGGGATAGAACCTAGGGAACCAGACCCTATAAGAACCAAAGGTATAGAACCCACTTACATCCCAATAATAGTTGTCTGTCTGCCCCACTGTCTGTCTGTCCCAGTATACAGTGCGGTAGCCCTCTCGGCCACCAGCGGTCAGGTCCTGTGGCGGCGTGTGATGCGGGAGTCTGTCATGTTCATCCAGTGTGGTCTGCAGTACCAGGCACACCCAGTGCCCCTCCCAGCAGGGGGCGCTGCCCTGCGAGCCTACCCCGAGACCGCGCCCCTCCTGGTGGGCCAGAGTGAGAGGGCAAGCGGGCCTGTCTGCCTGCTCATCACCAAGAAGGTCCTCACTGCCGTCAACGGGACCACAGGTACAGACACACCACAACCTACCCATGGAAACACATGCAGCTGAGAATGTAACATAGCATTACAACTACATATAAACATCACGTGTCAACCAATAGATTTGCAGTACATATGGCGGACAACAGCTGATTTGTGTGTGCATGATCCACCAGTGTATATGAGGCAACCGTGTGTGTCTGTTCTTCAGGTAGCAAGCTATGGTCTGTTCCCCTGGAGAGCATAGAGTCCCAGGCCGTTCTGCTTCCAGACCTACAGGGAGACACGGTGCCAGACCTGCTGGTGGCCACCCTGCCTGCCGACCAGGTAGGTTCTCCATCTGGTCCTCTATAGACCCACCTAGTCCCCCTTGACACACCTGGTCCTCACCTAGACCCACCTGGTCCCTCTCTAGACCCACCTGGTCCCCCCTAGACCCACCTGGTCCTCTGTAGGTCCAGGTCGAGAGGGCTCACTCCTCTCGAGTGATTCTGTTCAAACTTTTTGAGCATGGGTTGGTAGTAGTTGACTGTTATTAGTAGAAGTTCTCTTGTATGTTTGAATCATTCGGCAGTCTGGTTATATACAGAGCCTTGACGAGACCTTTTAAACCTTTTCAACTATTATTTTTGATCAGAAACTATCATCAGATATCTATAGCTTATGAGTCACCAATGTGACCCCTCATGTCAGACAATCCCAAGTACACTAAAGACGGACCAGAGCGTGGTCCGTATGGTAATGATGAAAGCCAACTTTTTTTTATTCTCTACATCGTGTGAATGTCTTGTTCTGTGGTGTATATCCAGGTCTCTCTACATCACATTACTTTCTTCTTCTGTGGTGTATATCCCAGGTGTCAGACCTCTCGCTCACCTTGCTGTCAGGGCTGACTGGAGCCAAGCTCGGGCGCCCCGTGACCTTTAACCTCACAGCACAGGGCACGCTGATTGGCCCCCTGCTGCACGAGACCCAGCACGGCGCCTACTACATCCTGTTTGGACTCGGTAAAGGAAATCATTCATGATGTCACTGATCACGGTTACTGATTGCTAGCCACATCCTTGTTGCATGAAGTAGTAGTAGTAGTAGTAGTAGTTGTAGGCTAGTAGTAGCAGTAGTAGAAGAGTATTACTAAGATGTTTTCAGTCTAGTCGTGTTGTTAACAGTCTGTCATCTCGCTGTCTCCTCCGGTCTCTCCTGGTTTCCCCCTGGTCTCTCTCCTTGTCTCCCCCTGGTCTCCTGTACTGCCCCGGTCTCCCCCCCTGGTCTCTCCTGGTCTCTAGGTACGGTGGAGGCTGTGTCTCTCTGGGATGTCTACTTGCGTGCGAATGGTGAAGCACCGCTCAGCGACTCGCTGCGACAGAAGGAAGCGGACTGGGAGAGACTGAAGAAGACCAACTCCTCCTCCCTCCTGCACCTCTACAGGTACCCCACCAGTTGACGCCTCATAGCTGAACTACTTTGTCTTATTAAAACTTTAAATCCACTGGAATGCAGTATGGCTCTACATATGTCAATGGAATGTGTTGCATCATGGAAGTAAAATGTTGTTTTACTCCCTCTGTTAACACCTCTTCATCCTAACCCTCTCCTACCCAGCGGGACAGAGCAGGTGAACTTCCTTCTCCCCCTGGTGGTGGGGTTCAGTAACAACCACAACAGCCTGGACAGCAGGACCAACCTGAACTGGACACGGGGAGACTGGGCGCTGGTGTACGGAGCCAGCAAGCTGTCGGTCCTCCGGGAGCGAGACGCACGCCGGGAATGGACCTTCAACGAAGCGCCCATCCACAGGTAGGGGACATCGGCCTAGGGTCCAGGGGTCCACAGGTAGGAGACAGACCATCCGGGGTCCACAGCTAGGAGACAGACCACCCATGGTCCACAGGTAGGGGACATACCACCCAGGATCCAGAGGTAGGGAAAATACCTCCCAGGGTCCAGAGGTAGGAGAGAGACCACCCAGGGTCCAGAGGTAGGGAACAGACCACCCAGGGTCCAGAGGGATATCAGGGAGATGAACTAAGTAGATGCTAGACTCTAATGGGCCCCTATTTGACCCCCAGGTGTGATGGTTGATTAGCCATTTATAAAATCGACCTCATCGTGACATCAAAAGTTGGAGTCTCCATCCAGATGTACGATGATAGGTCAAGCCTACCCAATGGACTGTACCATCTGGTAGGCCGATCAACATCCCACCTGGGGATGAAGTAAGGACTCTTTAACAAGTGTGGGTGTGTAAAGTTCTGTTTGTGAAAAAAGAATAAAAGTATGTGAAGAAGAGCGAGGCTCATAGAGAACTCTTCATGTGTTCCAGTCAACCGGTGTCGGGTCACTTCAACGGGGATGGGATCCCAGACCTCTTCATCCAGCATTCAGCCAATGGTATCAGGAAGGTAGGGCTCTAGTCCCTACAGCTACACAACTAATACAGCCAGTATGGTTCCAGTCCCCTACATTAACACAGCTTCAAATTTCTACTGAACTTGATTATTTCTCTCTCTCCAGGTGCAGATAGTGGATGGGGCAAGCGGCCATATTCTGTGGAAGGCTGAATTTTTATGTCCGCACCTTGTGATGGAGGCGTCGGCCATACAGACCACCATGGGCTTATCCGCTTTCCTCTTCTGGGCCAGCCAGCCACTCACAGCCAAGAAGAGCCCTACAAAGACCACTGTGAGTACCTAACCTTACGTAGAGATATTAGGTTAGAGGTGGTTATGTTTTTAGGTTACATATTGTGTAGTAACGTCTCCTATCCTCCAGGTGGCTCCAGGCGTAGCCTCAGCTGAACCCCTCATCAGGAACCTGTTTCTGCTCCATCCTACGTATCCCACAATCCTCCTGCAGCTCGCCAGCACCACAGACACGGCAGTGGCAGGCGCAGGTACGACACAAGTTAATTTACCTGATTCAGGAACTATTATTTCAATCTAAGTATTCAGTTAAACTAGCGTAGGCGATATGGAGAAAGTAGTAATCCAGAGTAAGGCAGATTTTGAACATATCAAACCCAAAAGATCCCACCCCTCCCTTCAGGCCTCCCTCTAAAGCCACTCCCCCAAAACACATAAATAGGATGCTAGCAATAGGTCTGCCTGGCCTTGTAGAAGACTCCGGTCATGCACAATGAGTGCATGGAGGTAGTCGGGTAGGTACGTAGACACCACCGACAGGAAGCCAGCCAATCATTTCATTAGGCCAAATGAGATGATTGGACAGGCTTATTACAGGCATGCGACAGCCACAGATAATGTATTTAAAACAAATAATTGTCAGAGCATTTTAATTATAGATTGCTGTCGGGATGTAAACAGAATTTTCAATGACCAAAAAAAATGTCTAACTAGCTAGCTGAATAAAAACATTCGTTAGCTTACTAACTGGCGACTATCTAGCTTACATGTAGACTCACTCACTAGAAAACGAATAAGTCACTTCCACTCTGCCAAATGGTAAAGTCAAAGCACCAATGTGACTTGTTAAACCGGTCTTCAATTGTGTGACCTTTGATCCCCACAGTGAGTTACCAGGAACCCCAGAGGGACGCGTCCTACATCACAGTGTCGTCGCGGCCCACCCTGGACTCGGAACCCGGGGCCCAGGTAGTGAAGAGGCTCAGCCTGAAGGACGCCATGGCTAAAGCCCAGACGGTGAGGCTGATGGAGGGCTCCGAGGCCAAGGGCCCCTCAAAACACGGGGCCTTCGAACTCAACAAGTTCTTCAGACAACTCGGCTTCAGACCCCAGGTGAGAACCACCTGGAATATACGGCAACTGTACAGGCTTACAGTGTTGAACCAGGGCTAACATGAAGGTTGGTCACTTATATATATATTGATTTATGTTAAGTACAAACATTTTGTTTGCTTTCTTCAGTGATGTTTCCACGGCAACCATCATGAGACACAAAAAGGTACAAGGTTGTGAAGACGCCAACACCAGAAGGAGACACTAGTACTACATAGAATACTAGACACTAAGTCCTGAGTATTTCTATGAAAGTATTTATTTTGTATGTAGGGATTTTCCATTTAGGTTTTTATTATTCATTGCATCCTTACAAGAAAAGGTGTTCACTTAAAATGGTTTATTGAATGTTTTAAGCTAATTTATAATGTAGAAATGGCTTGATCTTAATTATTTAATGAGTGTTTTAAACGTATTTAACATGTGGCTAAGGAGTTTTCTTAATACTTGAAATGGGAGCACAATGACGGTACTGGAGAGAAACTGGAAACCTTTCTGTTGATGCATCTCTCGTGTTTGTTATTCTGGTAGTATAAGTACATGGCCTGTACTAGTATACATACGAGTAGTAGTACACAGCCAATCATTCCTGTGGATATAGACTATAGCTTGCACTTGTTAATTCCCCCACTGATGAATAGTTTAGGATTATGTATATATTTTACTGCTGTACAGTATTTGATTTTGCTTTAACATTTAAAGAAAAGAAACGAGGAATGTTTGTGTGAGAAACATTTTTGGCCTTGTTTTTTTTTTGTTCATTTTGACTAAACTGATGACTATTTGGGAACATGTGTAATTAAAAACAAAATGACTCCTTCATCCTTTATGTGATGTTTCAGATGACTATACCTGTGTAGGATAGTACGTGTATCATTGGAATAGAAGACATCCCGATCTAAAACTACACACTCCTGCCTACAATCACAATAGCATTACTTAGGAGACAACACAAGTACATTTAGGATTAAATCTAGACTTCAATGCCAGGACATTCATTTGACCTTTTTAAGTCCTTCTGTGGCTCAGTAGGCAACAGCTGAGTGAGTTTCTGATGAAGGACATTTATACATGCTTATACCAGTGAGGGGCATGTTTTTGGAAATTAGAGGCGGAACAACTGTCCTTGTATGTAAGTGTGTATTTACAGTTCGACAGCAGAGGGAACAGATATAAGATATAGTCAGGGGTCATGGCCCTGGTAGAACCTGGACAGGAAGTCGGCAGGTCGCTGGTTCTCGGTCTCGTGGAAGTAGCGCATGATGTGGGTCTTCTGCTTCCACACCTTGATGGTCTCCTCTAGCTCCATCTTCCCCTGGAGAGAGGGACACGTTACCAAGAGACATGTCCCCATGGTTACCAATACATATCTCCCCATGGTTACAAAGAGAGCCGTCACCATGGTAACAAACAATCTGCTCCGTAATTAGTAATTTATCCGACGCTTTTATCCAAAGTCACTAACAGTGACTTCAGACACATGTAATTAAGGAGAGGGTAGGGGTTAGACCGTACATAGACAGGTCATTAAGGAGCAGGTAGGGCTTAGGGGGCATCTTGCTCTGGGATGCCTGCAGGTAGACTGAGGACATTGGGGATCGAACCCAGAACAATTTGGCTACGAGTCGACCACCCTAACCATGAGCCTATCCTGCACAGTATCCATTAAATAAATAAAACAGAACCAATATTCCAACACAATGTTACTGTACTACAGTGATACAATTCTTCACAACAACCATTCCAATAATTTGCTGTTGTTGTGGAATGTACAACTAAATTATTGATCAAACTATTGTTTACACAAGAAGCCAGCTGTTTGTCTCCTGCCAGAGGGCCAACGTGACCAATTAAAAAGTGATGAATGGGAACCATGGTCTATAATTTGATCTCCATCTTGTTGTAAAACCTGTTAAAAGACTCCCCATTAAAAAGTGATGAATGAGAACCATGGTCTATAATGTAAATTTAATCTCCATCTTGTAAAACCTGTTAAAAGACTACCCATTAAAAAGTGATGAATGAGTATCATGGTCTATAATGTAAATTTGATCTCCATCTTGTTGTAAAACCTGTTAAAAGACTGCGTTTACCTTGATGACGAGCATGTCGATGACGCGGGGGTCAGTGATGTGCTTGTTCTTGACGAACATCTCACGGACTTTGTCCTTCGCCTGCCTGGTGCTGATGTCCAGCTGGAACAGGGCCACTACAGGGAAACAAAGCCACTTCTTTACATACAAATACTTATCTGAAACAGACCCGACTCTTTACATACAACTAGACTTATTTGAAACACATCTGGCTTTTTACATACAACTACTTATCTGAAACACAGAAGACTCTTAACATACAACTTATCTGAAACACATCCGGCTTTTTACATACAACTAGACTGATCTAAAACACATAAGACTCAACTAGACTGTTATCTGAAGCACCATGTCATATGTTGTGATTAGAAGCGGATATCCAACACTGTAAAGCTAAAAGGCTTTTCCACTTTTCTGTTTGTTGCAATTTTTTCCAATCAATAAAATAATTACAAATCATGGAGCTGAGTGGAACTATAGGCCCACATACGCCGTGATATCGATTAGGCAAAAAAGCGACATTAATTTGAACCGCACCAACGGTCAATTCTGACGGTTTAAGCCTGCGAATAAATCAGCTAAACAATCACAATCTGGTATCTTTGTAATCGTCACCATGGCAGAGGTAACGAGCTATTTATGTTTCTCAACAATCATTCCTCTAATTGCAACCATAGTGGTAAACTACATCCATATACATATAATTATAGGTTGAAACTTCATTATTTAGTACCGTAAATACTTCGGTTATTTTGGTGAAAGGACGGCGCATAAGAACATCTTCACTGGCTACATGAGGCACATACGAGAGGGGGTTAAGATTCTCGGACACTTATATAGAATGCCACGGTGTGTGTGGCTGTGCTTAGCACCGTCTGGCCAGCAGTTTAATTTGATATCCACGTCCAAGAGAGGGTAAAGCTTCTAGGACACTAATATGTAACGCCTAGCTGTGTGTGGATATGTGGACCTCCGTCTGGCCAGTGGTTGATTTTGATGTCTTGGCCCAAAACGATTGTTTTTTTTGGTCTGGGCTGCTATAGAAACATGGCGCGCTCCATGGAAGAGGAACCGCTCCCTGTGTTGATATAAAGGGCTCATTCTAAGGTAACAAAAACACAACTATTATTACTTTAATGGGATTATACACTAATTAAAACACTTATGACTATTATATTCCATTTCTGCCACGCCCATTTCGCTAGATGCCACTAAATTATATAAACTACGCCTTTAAAGGAGGTTTGTTTGGCTCTTCATTTAGCTTCATGCTATCTGTTAGTTAGCTTCATGATATATGTTACTGAACAGAGATCATCAACTGTAAGTAAATGTCATCGCTCCTGCATGGAACCGACAACATCGATACATATGATTATCATTTAGTGTTTGATATAAGCTTCTAAACAAGTAAGCTATACAAATGTCAACCCGTAGCCTACCGGCTAGACACGACCTTGACACCGGTGCTCGGTGTGTTAGTCAGGTTAGTTACCTGTGTGTCGAGGTAACCTACCTGTGTTCGGGACCTCACGGTACCAGGCTCGGTACAGCTCTCTAACCCTCCGCTTGGCTTCGTCCAAGTCCCGGCTGAAGAGCGGTTTAACGACTCTAGCAGCACCCGCTGCGGTCCGGGTCGCCGCGGTGGACGCCATGGTTGATGCAGTTCGCTCTTGCTCGGTTCTACTTGTGCTGTTGTGCGGCTTTATTGAGGATTTCACTTTGATGCCCCCTAGAGCCAAGGAAGTTAAACAACACACAAGCGTGTCTTTCAAAAGTCGTGTCAACGTTCAGGTTTAACTGGCACTGGTGTTCACGTTTGATAATACTATTAACCTTTATTTATGTAGCACCGTTAAGACATTTGTGACAAAGTGCTTAATATTATAATAAAAAAGATTTTGCTCAGATTCTTTTAATGAGTAATTTATTGATTACAAAAATGCAGATGATTTAGTTAGTCACTGCTCTACAGTATATTAAATATCAAAATATGGTCACAATACAGGTAGCTAGGTATCTCATCGGATCACAAATTACACGATCCACATTGGCTCATTGAGCGCTCACTAATGCTCTGTAGACTACTACTTTAGTCCCAGATCTCCTCGACTTCCAACCTCATCCCAGTTCCTGTTGTCTGCCAGTGTCACCACTGCCACCAGTTTAGAAGCATTACTGGTTACGGTTCAGATGCATGTCCCATTCCTAGAGAAATCATATTTTCTATTTCCCAGCTGGGAATGGGAACCCTGAACTAAAGATACCAGCTGAGCTGACAGCAGTGGTCATACATTACATGCGGTAGACATTCCTGTTGAAATACAAACCGGTAGGAACCATTTAAACAACACAACGCAGAGGTTATAAAACAAATTATGGGAATAAAAAGAATAAGAAAGTTTATTCTAATCATTTACACAGGATACAAATATTCTCTCCTCAGAGGAAATATTCCAGTTTTCGACTTACTTTCACTCACAAAAGAAAAAATATAAAAACATTAAAACTAAAAGAAAATGTAAAAAGTGCAAATTCATACACGGAAGACAGTCCAGGCTCAGGGGTCAAGGGTCGTGGACAGCTCTCCCAGGCTGAATGAGAAGGCACAAGTGTCTGACTCTCTTGGGCCTCTCTCGATGCCTGGGGCCCCTAGCTGTCTAAGCCTCCTGACTCTCTGGGGCCCGTCTCGATGTCTGGGGCTCCTGACTCTTTGGTTCTCAGGGGCCCCAGACAGCCAGGTGTCCAGAGAGCCACCCTGGCTTTCTGGACACCTGGCTGTCTGCGGGCCCAGGGAGCCGCAGGGGCCCCTCAGTGCTCCAGGCTGTTGCCCAGCACCTGTCCCTCCTGCAGGGCTGCTAGGGCCAGCCTCAGGTGCTCCTTGAGGGACTGGACCTCCCGCAGGCTCCGACCCCTAATGCCGCTTAGCTCCGACTCCAGCTCCCTGTGCCGCTCCAAGGACAACTGCTTCTCCTGGGAGGGCAGGTCAAAGGTCACACTTTAGTGACATAGAAGATCAATGACACACACACACACACACACACACACACACACACACACACACACACACACACACACACACACACACACACACACACACACACACACACACACACACACACACACACACACACACACACACACACACACACACACACACACACACCGTGTTGAGGGCCTGCAGCTCATTGCGCAGACAGCCGATCTCCTGGTGGAGGTACTCCACCTCCTTCTCCTTGACCTGGACAAGGACCTGAAGGAGAACCATCAGGTTACTACACAGAACCACCGGTTTGACTCTGAATGAGTACATGTATGCTAAGCTAAACGTTAGCTGATGACAGCTTTTGGTTAATAGTTAGTTTTTCGTTAAAAAATCATGTTTATAGTATTGATTTTAAGAGTTAGAGTTGGTTCTGGTTAACCAGTCTCTCCCTCCTGAAGCTTCCGTGTTGAACAATTTCTGGCTGATTCCTCGTGATCCTGAGCCAAGCAGTGTTTCGTAAGCCTGTTCATTTAAAAACCGAACCAGCATTCTGGTGTTAAATCTCTTTTGTATTGCTAAATGTGGGCATTTCCCAGGTATTTTAGAACAAATTCAAGATCATGCTGGCGTTTAACATGCTAACATCGGAACCCGGACAGGTCTGTTAGGGTTGAACTCTTACCTCCAGTTCACAGGAAGTCGTGCTTCTGTTGTCGTTAATGACACCCCCTGAACCTTGACCTGCGCCCACAGACTGCGATCGGCCTACCGCCTCAACCAGGCGAGCCTTGAGGTCCTGCCGGACAGAAGATAACGCAGAAACATTAACATTAAAACACAATTTGCAAGGAGCCAGTTTGGAACAGGCCGATTGCTTGTCCTCCCGTATTGCTGCTTGCAGCTTTCTCGAGCTTCACACTCGACACTGCACTTCCTAAAAAACTGAAGGACATACAGAGACTCTCATAATAGTAATATAACAGTAGTATATCCAGCATCCAAGTACAGGGACCAAGTGAACTGCAGACGATGGACCGCGGCTTGTGTAGGCCCGTTGCTGACATGGTTGGAAGACATGCTTGAGTCTGTTCGCAGAGCCCTGAAGCCCCACCCCCGTTGCTGGAAAGAGCGCCGCTGGTTGTTTGTTTTGTTTATATTAATATTGAACGTGTCGTGTGTCCAAATAAGTAGACACTACATCTTCTCAGGTTCCCAGCAATACACACGCAGAGTGGGAAGCATATCAGATTAACGGTTTGTGAAGGACACACATGCATACATTCGGCGCTTTATAGGTAGATAAACACTGAATTAATCCGTTTGTTGAGAACTCCATGTAATAATGGGTGTTCCTTGAACAATGTTGGGTCAATTATTGGAGTGGACCGGGTAAGGACTCTAAGCTCGTTCACGTGCGATCTCAGGACAATTGGTATGTATAAACAGAAAACCCTATCTCGCCTGCTCTAGTCTATCTCACCTGCTCTAGTCTTTCTCACCTGGTCTAGTGTACCTCAGCTGGTCTAGTCTACCTCACCTGGTATAGTCTCACCAGGTCTTGTACAACTCACCTGGTCTACCTCAGCTGGTCTAGTCTACCTCACCTGGTCGAGTCAAACTCACCTGGTTTTCCTTCCGCAGCAGGTCCAGGTCTCTCTCCCGGCGACTCAGCTCTCTCTCTCGGTCTGCGGCATCCTGCTGGGCCCGGTTGAGCTCAAGACACTTGTGGGAGTAGCGCTCAGACAGACCCGACAGCTCCCGCTGCAGCGCCTGGGTGTCCGCCCTGCACCAGGGACAAGCACTGCTAGTAGCATTTGTAGCATTAGCTGCCTAACGTCAAATAATATTTCAATGGTGTGGAATTGAAATAAGCGGCATAGCTTTAATTATACATGATATAACACCAACAGCGTGCTATAGTCTTGCTTGTATGACATTCACAGAAACTGCCTGTTAAAGTTTATATTAGTTATTTAGCAGACTCAAATTTATGTCAGTAAGGAGCAGGGTTAGGGGGCATCTTGCACTAGGATGACAACAGGTACACTGGGGATCGAACCCAGAACCTTTCAATACCCCAAGCACTAGACTACTCTGCCCCCCCAAAATGATCTCACAATCTCTTTTGGATTGTTGATATCCAATATAATATAAGAACAATAAAGAGAGATAAACGTACTGTAGCTGGTTCCGCAGGCCAACAGAGTCCCCTGTCCTCCCACAGAGCCGGGTGGCCCGTTCCACCTCCCTCTCCAGCTGCTCCTTGTGAGCCTTCTTCAGCGCCTCCATCGCTAACAACAACACATAAAAAAGAAGGTAGTGCACAAGAGAGATATTATAGGATGCATGAGGTTGTGATAAAGTTTGAATGTTGAATTTTAACATTCAACTTTATCACTTATACTCCTCAGCCCCTCCTCGTACCTCCTTCTCTGCCAGGCCAGCCACCCCCCCCCCCCCCCCCCCCCCCCCCCCCCCCTCCCCCCCACCACACTTCCTCATTCCCTCCTCCTCTCACCTCCCCTCCTCCTCCCTCACCTTGTGCGGTGGCCCGGGTCTCCTCCAGGAGCAGCCTCTCCTGCTCCTCCTGCGCCTCCCTGCTCTGACGCTCGTGTTGCCGCTGCACCTCCTGGAGGGCGTGGCGGTGAGCTCGCTCCAACGCCGTCAGACTGCTCCTGCAAGCCGCATCCGGACCGCACGCCTTGCCTGCGCATCCTCCTACACCGTCTCCTCTACCGCCTCCCTCCCCTCCTCCTCCCCCTCTCAGTGTCTCCAGTTGCTGCCTCAGTGACGCCACCTGAAGGTCAAACAGAAAAACATGCAGAGGTAAAGCGGAGCGCAATACTATGGTAGTATTAGTACTACTGTAGTATTAAATACAGTGCTATAGTAGTATTAAATACAGTATTACTGTAGTATTAAATACACTACTACTGCAGTATTAAAAACAGTACTACATTAGTCTTAAATAAGTACTACACTAGTTATAATACAACAGTAGTACAACTGTAGTGCTAGAGGTAAAGCTGGACTCCGTATTACTGTGGCATTACAAGCAGTATTAAATAAAGTGCTACACTTATATAGTACAACTGTAGTATTAAGGAGAGTAATACTGTAGTTATAATATAATATTGTATTAATACAGTAATACTGTAGTTAATATGTAGTACCAAAGTTTAAGCTGACAGCAGTACTACTGAAGTTATAATACAGTATTACTGTAGTATTAAATACAGCACTACACTAGTTATAATGTAGTATGAGAGTAGTTAGTACTAGAGGTAAAGCTGGCCGCAGTATTACTGTAGTAATAAATACAGTACTAATGTAGTATTAAATATAGTACTACTGTATTGTTAGATACAGTTATACTGTAGTTATAGCACAGTACTTCACTACTCCAGTAGTTGTTACTGAGGCAACACACAACACAGTGAGATCAACAAACCAAAGCACAGCAGACAGAAACAGCCTCAGCAGCACTTCCACAAACACACCATGTTGTGGGGATGTGTTGTGTGTTAATGGTGTCTTGTGTGTTTAAGGTGTGCTATTGTTGACTTCTGTGGTTGCGTTGTTGGTGTGTTATGTGCTGTTGGTGTGTTGTGTGCTTAAGGAGTGTTGATGTTCTGTGTTCTGGTCTAGGTTAGTTTGGGTTGTACTGCTGAGAAACAGATGCATGCTAGAAGATGTTTTCTTCTTGGAGGTTAAAAGGCAGAAGGTGTTCCTTCATCTGGGAGATGAAGGGTTAATTTGCATGTTAATTCCAGAACGTATGCAAATTAGAAACTGCACTGCACGCACTACCTCCCTGTGCAGCGCCTCATTGGCTGGCTGGCCGCTGGACTGAGAGCTGATAGGCAGGGCCTTCATCTCCTTTAAAGGCAAGCGTTCAAACTCCTCCCACTTGTTCTCTATCTCCTCCTCCATTCGCTGCCAGCTGTCCGAGCCCGCCGGCCCCTTCCTGGACAGCAAGACCTCCCATTGGCTGCTAGTGGTGTCTAGGTTCCTCCCCTCCTGCCAGTGGCTGTGCTCCCTGCCTTGGCCCTCCCCTGCCTCTCTCTGACTGGCTGGCAGCGAGGGGGCGGGGATGGGGAGGGGGGACAGTTCCACAGTGTTCAAGCGGCGCTGGGAGGGGGAGGAGGGGTTCGGACGTGTAGAGGTACGTCGCGCGGACAGCAGGGGTGCACCATGGGAGTTCTCCTTATCACTGCTGTCAGGAAGCCTGGGAGGGGCCATATTTGTTATTAATGATCTTTCCATTCAACATTTAGATCTTAACATACACCTCAATTTCTATGCAGTCTGTGTCTAGACCTTAACTTCTTTAAGTTCTAGAAAGTCTATTCCTTTAATTTGACTAGGCATGGTTGAGATCATATGATCAGGTAGGGGGCAGGGCTGTGGTCATGTGATCAGGTTAGGGGGCAGGGTCATTTGACTCACTGTGTGAGGTCAGGTGACCTGCTGGGTTGGACGCTCTTCCTCAGAACTTCAATCCAGTTCCTTCGGATCCCGGCCGTCATGGCTGATAGCGTCACCACCCCTTCCCGGGTCTGAGGGCACAGAGGTATGGTGGGTGATTAATAAGTTACAGAACTCCAGTAGGTCATAATGGTGATAATATATATATAAAGATAATATCAGCATCACAATATTTATATAGTACCTTTCGAAAGATGTTAATAAAATGCTTACATGAAACAAGCAAGAATATATTATGCCATTCGGTGAATGCTTTTATTCAAAGCATCTAACAATCTCATAATAATAACGATACCATGAGAGCAAATATTATGGGATGCTCTACTGGTTGAGCTGCACTGGAAAAAGGAGAAGAAGAAATGAAAGATGATATGTACAAAGGGACAGAAGAAAAGAAAAATACAGCAGTCTAAAAAGAGGAGGATATAGGAGTTAGGGAGGACGAGACAATTAAACAAGGAAGCTGAATTCAACTTAAACAAAGACAGAAGAAAATCTTGGATCCTCAGACTGACAGGATCCAAACTGTGAGAACAGACAGGTGAGACAGGTAAGAGAGGTGAGACAGGGGAGACAGGTGGGAGCGGTAAGACAGGTAAGAGCGGGGAGACAGGTAAGAGAGGTGAGACAGGTAAGACAGGGGAGACAGGTGGGAGCGGGGAGACAGGTAAGAGAGGTGAGACAGGGGAGACAGGTGGGAGCGGTAAGACAGGTAAGAGCGGGGAGACAGGTAAGAGAGGTGAGACATGTACCTGAATCTGAAAGCCGTAGTTCTTCTCCACGTCGAACTCGGAAACCTTCACGCAGGAGATGAGGTCGATCTCTCCATCTGGCTCATCTTTCTGGAAGAAAAGATTACAGATCAAAATAAATTAATATTACAGATTAACGTTAACAGATTAGAGATGACATTAAGAATAATATGATGTGATGAGGAGGTAGGGAGCAGATGGTCGCTGTGATAAATACCTCCTCTGCTCCAGAGTCTCTGTAATATTTGAGTCCGGCGTCGGTTAGAACAAACCAGTGCTTCTTCCACTGGAAGACAACACAATATAAAAAGTTAAAGAACTACAACCAAAGAGTTAAATAACTACAACTATATAGTGTTAAAGAACTACAACCCTACAGTGTAAAAGAAGTACAACCATATTAAAATCCTATTAGCTTTTTTATATTACAACAGTTTGAATGTAAGCAGAGCGCAATGGTAACCAGGATAACCTGATAGAGTGTGTGTGTGTGTGTGTGTGTGTGTGTGTGTGTGTGTGTGTGTGTGTGTGTGTGTGTGTGTGTGTGTGTGTGTGTGTGTGTGTGTGTGTGTGTGTGTGTGTGTGTGTGTGTGGGATGTTTGTGGTGATGTTGAGAGACTGAGTGAGTGTGTGGATGTTACCTCTCCCACGTCATCCATCTTGGACATCCATCCCTTCTTGAAGTTCAGCAGATCCGGCTGTGGGATAACAAGGTCAAAGGTTAACCCTTACAAGGTCATGATTACATATTCACAACATCCTGTTTGGTACACAGGTACTTCTAATTGAAGCACCTATCGTAATGTACTTCAAATGAAGTACAGAGTTCTAGATATACATGCTGGAAATACTGTAAAGAGTTCAGCGGACGGGTGAGACAGGAAACAAAAAGTACTTCTGTGAAATAAAGAGAACACAGCACTATTAATGTAAAGATGTAGAATTACGTTTATAATTACATTTATAATTACATACAGCTGCAGTGTACAGCAGAAGAGTGTGTGTGTCTGTGTGAGGGAGACATTTCAGCTGAACCATCTTTGGAGTTTGACTGACGGCTGCAGAGGGACAGAAATACTACAACCTAACCCTACCAGAGAACTACAACATAGCACTACCACAGAACTACAACATAACACTATCAGAGAACTAACACTCCCAGAGAACTACAACATAACACTACCAGAGAACTACAACCAAACACTACCAGAGAACTACAACCAAACACTACCAGAGAACTACAACCAAACACTCTCAGAACTACAACCAAACACTACCAGACTGTGAGTGTGTGTTCGTGTACAACAGTCGTTAATAAAGATACGTAAACTAGCCTGAAGGATTGACTTAACCAACGGCCGGTTTACAAACCAGCCGCACGTCAACACAAGAGCAGAGAATGAAAATATTTTTTTCAGGGAATTAAGTTACATGCGTTTCTGACAACCGCAGCGGCACACCCTCCTGCAAACCACACGAGACAACTACACAACTCACCCGCCTACAAAACACACGACACAACTCACCCTCCTAGAAAACCACACGACACAACTCTAATCCGCTCATCCGGGTTGACCTCGCTGTTCATTCTAATGTAAACGATGATACTTTCATGATGAACACGCTGCGCCGTTTATATGTCGTCTGCTCGGACCGTATCAAGCACGTTATAAGCCATGTGAAGAAATATAAACAATGTGTGTTGTGTTTGTGTCAAGAGAAATGTCTCACAAAATGCAACCGATGTACAACTTACCGTCATGGTCAAATAATCCAGATGCAGTTTGAAACGAGAAAAAAAAATGAAGTTATTTCATGCTGGGCAAAGGGCCTTGGCTCCCCAACTTCACCTAACAAATCCTCTCGGGTAAATCCTGCGGACTGAGACCAGACCAGATCCCGTCCCTTGTTGTAATCATCGGAATGAGGAGGATTCCAAAGCTTTCGATTTTCCAGCCGGTCCAAAGTTGAACATGCCTTATTCTTGTTGCAGATAAACGTCAGCTGAAATTCTCTCGGTTTCACAACTTTGTGACAAACCGAAGAGACGGATCACTTCCTGGGCGGACCGACGAGAGAACAGCCGCTGGGGCCGATGACATTTGCATAATAAAGTTCAACGTTCCAACCCCCTTTGAAAGAAATGGATTACAAAAACCCATATTGATAAGCTATATAAATATTTACTACATAAATAAAAGAGTACGGACCTGTTTTATACCACTGATACTCGGGAGTCTTTTGTAACCATTTCGAGATGTCAACACAAACACACGGTGGGGCGTACCTGTGTCGGTTCAGGTATGTGGGTGTTTCCGGTTCCCTCCTCCCCTGTAGGACCACAGCCCTGGAATCAACAGCAGATTAAATCAACAATCAATACATTTATCTATATTATATTTAATATATTTATATGATATATTTATATTAAACATAAATTGATATTCAGAACAAAAAAAGCCGTGCCGAGCTTCACACACACGCACACAGACAGACAGCCAGGTGGGTGGTGTAGAAGAAAATATACTGCTCAAAAAAATAAAGGGAACACTTAAACAACACAATGTAACTCCAAGTGTTCCCTTTATTTTTTTGAGCAGTATATATTGTGGGGCTTCCTGTGGGTGACTTTACTCACATAGTGGTGACCAGGTTCCTATTGGCTTGTGTACCTCTGACCAGGTTCCTATTGGCTTATGTACCTGTCTGACCAGGTTTCTATTGGCTGGTGTACCTTTCTAACCAGGTTCCTATTGGCTTGTGTACCTGTCTGAACAGGTTCCTATTGGCTGGTGTAACTGTCTGAAGAGGTTCCTATTGGCTTGTGTATCTGTCCTATTGACTGGTGAACCTGTATCACCAGGTTCCTATTGGCTGGTGTACCTGTCTGACTAGGTTCCTATATTGGCTGGTGTACCTGTCTGACCAGGTTCCTATATTGGCTGGTGTACCTGTCTGAACAGCGAGGTGGAGGAGTGGGATCTGGAGAGGTTTCCCCACCCCAGCATCTCTCTGTCGGGGCCTCCAGGGTGGTCTCTCTCCCTGGACGGATGTCTGCTCAAAGAGTGACTGAGGAGAATGTACAGGTAGAAGAAGATATACAAACACATCACATTTTTTTTGCAGGTACTGGACAAGTGAGGTAACAATACTTGAAAAAGCAGTCTGCACACTGTATATTGCTCCAAATGTGTTATTTTCGAAATGTTGAAATTGGATGACCAGTTTGAGAATTCACAGGTACCATGTCTCAGGGTTCTAACGGTGTCTCTTTGGTTCTCTGGGTTCTTACCTGGCTGGTTTAAAAAGCTCCTGTCTCCCTGGTGGTCCCTGGTGGTTCTGAGGTTTTACTGCTTCCTCTCTCTGGTCGATCATCCAGACTCTCGGCACATCAGCCAACAGGGCGTACTCCTCCCTACTCTTGCCTCCCGACTCCTTCCCGCTCCGACCCCCAGACTCCATGGAGGAGTCCATGGAGCTCTGCAAAGAGGTGTTCCTCTGCATCAGTGGTGGGGGGGAGGGACTCTGTGTGCGGCGGGAGGGCCTATGATTTTCAGGAGAGGGGCTTCGTTCCTCCATGCCCCTCCTGCTGTCGGAGAACCGGTTGACGCTTGAACTCCTGGATGCTGGTCTACTGACTGACAAGGCGGTTCTACTGGTCTCCCTGGGCCCCTGTAAACCTTGCCTGCTTGTCTCCCTGGGCCCCTGGAGACCTTGCCTGCTGGTCTCCCTGGTCACATGAAATCCTGCTGATCTACTGGTCTCGTGAGGCCCCTGAGAGCCCACTATTCGGCTGGCCTCGTTTGATGCCTGGAAGCTTGTTGTTCTACTGGTCTCTCTTGCTGCCTGGAAGCTTGTTATTCTACTGGTCTCTCTTGGTGCCTGGACGCTTGTTGTACTGCTGGTTTCTCTTGGTGCCTGGAAGCTGGTTGTTCTACTGGTCTCCCTTGGTGCCTGGAAGCTTGTTGTTCTACTGGTCTCTCTTGGTGCCTGGACGCTTGTTGTACTACTGGTTTCTCTTGGTGCCTGGAAGGTTGTTGTTCTACTGGTCTCTCTTGGTGCCTGGAAGCTGGTTGTTATACTGGTCTCTCTTGGTGCCTGGAAGCTTGTTGTACTGCTGGTTTCTCTTGGTGCCTGGAAGCTGGTTGTTCTACTGGTCTCTCTTTGTGCCTGGAAGCTTGTTCTACTACTGGTCTCTCTTGGCGCCTGGAAGCTGGTTGTTCTACTAGTCTCTCTTGGTGACTGGAAGCTGGTTGTTTTACTGGTCTCCCTTGGTGCCTGGAAGCTGGTTGTTTTACTGGTCTCTCTTGGTGCCTGGAAGCTGGTTGTTTTACTGGTCTCTCTTGGTGCCTGGAAGCTGGTTGTTTTACTGGTCTCTCTGTGTGCGAGAGAGCTTGCTGTCCTGCTAGGCGAGCAGGGTCGAGACACAGACGAGCTATGAAGGGAATATGTTGAATCCCTCAGGGAGCGCGAGGAGCTGTTCCTCTCGGATATTGCCGGGTCCTGGGTGGTTCTCCTCTGGTAGGGGCTGTTGCTCTCTGCGGTGGTGATTTTCCTCAGGATGGAGTAGCCTGGCGAGTCAGCGTTAGTGGTTCTGGAGGTGGAGGAGCCAAGGTGGTTGAGAGAGGTGACTGACTCTGTCTTCTGTAGCGAGGAAGCTCCCGGAAGGTCATAGCTTCTCCTGGGTGGCGAGGAACTGCGTCCATCGCGACTTCTGGCGAAACTGCCTGATTCAGACTTGAGGCCCTTGGAAGGAGTATCGTAGGTCCGTCTCGGAGAGGTACGCCCGGAGTCGCTAAAGGAACATTTAGCGTCTACGTTCTTGGGTTGGTACCGACCCGGAGACTCATTGCTCTTCCTTCCTGGAGAAGAACTTCGACTCTCATTAACTCGACTCCCGCCATAACTGCTCAAAACAGTCTTGTTCAACATCAAATGGTTGTCTGTTGTGTCATTGCTTCGTCTGGCCAATCGGGAGCTGAAGTTGTCCTGTTCTAGATTGTTCTGTGTGTTCCAAGTGTCCGAGTTGCGTAGAAGAGCCTGGCTTTTGATGTCGTATCCCTCCCTGATGGGGGAGCCGCAGCGACCGGGATGACCTCGACTACTGAGGGATGTGACGGATTCAGACTTCCGGATGAGGCGCTGACTTGTTGAGCTGCAACCTCTCGTGGTGTACGGAGAGCTGTCCACGTCACGGAAGCCACCGTGGTCTTGTCGTGGGGGTGAAGAGGAATAACTGTTGCCCAGCTGCCTCTGGCCATTGGAGATGCTAAGAGGTTCTGTGTTGCGGAGTGAGGCGAGGCTGGATGTACTGTAGTCCTTCCTCAAAGGAGAAACGCTTCTGCCCTCCTGGACTCTGCCGCTCAACACACCATTTGTCTCGCTTGTTTTACGCAAGACGCTCTTAAAGTCTGAAACGGTAGTGCCTTGGGATTTGACAGAACTAGCAAATGTTTTGAAATTCCTAGGCAGTGTTCCAGAACCAGTACCTCTTCCAGATGGGGCCTGGGAGGGGCTCCTGGACCTTCTCTCCGGGCCACCGCCATCGAAGCTTTGTGTATTGAGGGAGACGCTCCCCTCGCCACGCCCTCGTGTTGGAGACGAAGAACGAGATTGGAGGGTGGAGCATAGTCTCGAGGAATCATGTCGTCCTGGCTGCTGATTGGATGAAGACATGTGAGAGGAGAGGTTTCCTTTACCGTACGAGCTGCCCTGGCGTTTTTGGCCAGTTGAGGCCAGCGACTCTGCGATCTTAAAAGGTGTGGGACTCGGAGAGCGAGGGCCAACCTGGGCCTCGACCTGGACCGCGATCTCGTAGGGATCAGCAGGTGGTGAGATCTGGTTCTTATCCTGGTCCTCTTGGCTTGGTCTGTCGGGGGGTGCTGCCACATGGCGGTTTCGGAAGGGGACGGTGTCTTTAGGCTCGATGTTCCGAGTGTTGAAGACTGGGTGTCCTCTTTCAAAATGGCGGAACGGAGCCGGTGGACTCTGGTCATGCAGCGAGCGGGAACCTGCAGCTCTTCCCAAGGAGAAATAACCGCTGTCTCTGCTCTCTCTTTCTCCTCTGAACCCTGGGAGCAAACCACATGCAGCTGAAAACAGATGGGTATAGGGAACGCTAGATGTCAAAGATAAACTGCCAAGCATGGAATTCCTGAAACGAGGCCAACTATATTGTATTACTGATAATTGCCCTGCAATGCCTCCATCGGTGGCAGCTAGCATACAGGTTAGCTGACAGTCTGGGTGTGTAAAGAACACCTTTGGGTGTAAGTGGATACTGATTGGTCAAACGCTGCAAGTCATGGCAGCACTAGCCCTTACACTTGCTAGTTAGCTAACTGATGTATCATTTTCAATTCACAGGTCACTATTTGGGTCTCCTACCCTCTCCTTGGTATCCTTTATACATAAATGCACTTTATGCAGGTGAAAGGATATGAAAGTCAAAAGCCCAAAACAGTCAACAATAGAAATGTGCATGTCCATACTGCTGTACCAGCTTCAATTAACCGGGATGTGGTAGGTTGCTGTACAGGGGGGTTAGGGAACCTGGGGGGAGGGCAGGGGTAAAGTACCTGGGGTTTTGCTGAAGGCGTCCCTGGCACGGGCTTCCCCCATCCATTCTCGGGGGTCGGGGCGGTGGGCAGGGCGGTCCAGGCGGGTCATAGCGGGATGAGGTGGGAAATAGTCGTCGTCTGTGTTGCTGCTGAGCTCAGGGGAGTCGCTCCGGTCGGCACAGCTAGGGGAAGAAGAGATGGAGAGAGAGGGAGGTACATGTACATATATACACACACATATTTATATATTTGCATACATTACATACGTATGTCCTGCTACCTGTCTATGTTGTAACCTGTCTTTGGTGTTACTTGTCCATTGTCTTACCTGTCTGTCCTGTCTGTTGTCCTACCTTTCTGTGGTCTTACCGGTCTGCCCTCCTATTTGTCTGTGGTCATACCTGTCTGTCCTTCTACTTATCTGACCTCCTACCTGTCTGTCCTCCAACCTGGCTGTTGTACAACCTGTATGTGACCCTACATGTCTGTCCTCATATCTGTCTGTTGTACTAGTCCTACCTGTCTGTGCTGCTGCTGTCGTCGGCGTCGCTGGTGTACAGTCCACAGTCTGGGCTCAGGATGCACACGGAACTCCTCCGGTAACCACGGCAACCCCCGCTGACATCACAGTAGATGCTCACCGCCGATTGGCTGTCAGAGTCATCCTGATAAATTGAGACGACGGGACAGTCGGCATCACGTCAATCAAGTAATGTTTGGCGTCACCGTTGCAATACCATCTCACCGTAGCGACACTGTGTCACGGTCGGCTCTGTTAAGCATCAGATTCTCAGCAAGCTAGGGCAGTGTTTGCTAGCTATGCTAGATATGTATGCTGGTTAGCAATACTAGTTAGCAAGGTCGGTTTAGAGCTTGTTCTTTTTCCACATAACCGAACACACTCCCAGAATGGCCACGGAGGAGTAGATGAAGTAAGCGTTGCAAAGTCGGTTCACTTAGTTTGTAAAAACCATCGACCGCCCCATCTCTCTCTTTCCTTCTCCCAGTCTCTCTCTCTCTCTCTCTCTCTCTCTCTCTCTCTCTCTCTCTCTCTCTCTCTCTCTCTCTCTCTCTCTCTCTCTCTCTAAGATGCTGGGTCTCTCGGTCGATTAGGGTTACACACTGTAACTCAACTCTTGTTCTCATCATTATTTCATGATTCTTTTTTTAACCTGGCATAAATCTTGTTGCATGAATTAACATATTAAAAACCATCCAAACTGTTTGACTTTACCGCACTTAGAGGGCTGATCATCTCCTCAACACTTAAACTAACCCTTACCTGAGACTCAACTTACCCTACTGTATGGGACAGCAGGTCCTGATTGTCGGACTGAAGTGATCTGGTATATAAAAGAATAACCAAACTCAAAGATCAAACTTATGAGATAACTAAACGCAAAATAAGCTGTGTGCAGTGACCAAAGTTCACCAGCCGGGGTGCTGTCACCGTGGTTTGATTTCCATGTTAAGCTCCAGTTTAAATTATAGCAGATTTATGAGGATATAAAGGCTTCTGTGTTGTCTTGTGGTAACGTACGTGGACTTCCTTTACACCTTGACTCTATAAACAACAAATCCACAAAGAGCAGCACATGAGCTGCCTTCATCAATCTGTAATGAGAGAGAGAGAGAGCTAGGCTACCACATCTCTCTCGTTCTCTCTTTAGCATTGCCTCTCTTTGTCTCTCTTTCTCCCTCTACCACCTCCCCCCTTTCTCTCTCTCCCTCCATTGACCTTTCGACAGCAGGAAAGGTCATGTGACCCAGTGACTCAAAAGATACAGAACACAGTAGAACTACATCAGAGACTTCACACTTACATTAGATACAGAATATATCGATTTAGAATATATTGATATAGATACAGAATATATAGATACAGAATACATCACACCTGATGACTACGTCAAAACGAATATAACAGCAGCTGTATCCCTGCCCAGAGACACACCACACGGCCCTCTCCTATTGGTCCTCTCTAGGGATGACCTCATCACATGTGTATTTACCTGCCAAGGATGTACCTTCAGACACAACCTGTCCACTTCCTCCTCGAGTCCCGCCTCCTTCCTGCAGCTCGTGTCTCCCACCCTCACCGTTGGTGAAACCTCCTCCTCGCCCGTCACTGTCCGCGTCTCAACGCTAGTCTCGGATCTGTTCCCTGTTCTGTTCCTGATCCCAGTAGCGCTCTCCTTCCCCATGGCCGGCGTCGCCTCCTCTGTGTGCGGCCCTGCACCGGCGTGCATGTGGCGCCGGTGGAGGCAGTCATGGCAGCGTGACGGGTCGAAGATGTTGGGCTGGAACTTGGCGCAGACCGGCTCAGGAGGGAGGGGCATGGTGGGGAGGGAGGGGGGAGGTGCTCATCTCCCCCCCGAGAGACCACTTACGAAAGGTAGGAGTTAGACCGTAGAGGGACAGCTCATTAGGTAGCAGGCAGGGGTTAGACAGTACAGAGACAGGTCTTTACGGAGCAGGTAGGAGTTAGACAGTACAGAGACGGGTCATTAAGGAGCAGGTAGGGGTTCGATAGTCAATAGAAAGGTCAATAAAGAGCAGGTAGGGGTTAGACCCGATAGGAACCCGGTACCATTTGGGAATCGAACCCCCTCCCACTACACTATCCTGCCTGTTACATACGTGTTTTTGTGAATGACCATGTTACTCTACGGGTGGACACTTTTATTCGAGCTTTTTGTGTGCATCTCCTTGTTAACGGTTTGTCAGGTTATGTGTGGTGTATGTTGTTTTGTTTATTGTGCCTGACAAATGGTAAACAACATAGACCACACATAACATTTACACATTACAGTACAGAAACGTCTTCAAGCAGAACATTTTAATTCTTGAAAGTAAACAACTTAACGCAGACACGTAATACCCTAGTAGACACACACACACACACACACTAGTCAAACATTCACTAGTGACCATTCAACCCATACTAGTAGAATATTGACTGGCGATCACTACACACACACAATATATATATATATATATAAAATTATACATATATATATTTATTTATAGGCAACATAATGAGCAGTGCCTACCTGGTAGAGGTATGGACTAGTTCTGGTCTCTCTAGGACTAAAGCTGGGCTCTTCTGGGCTAGATCTGCCAGTTTCTTTGGGAGCGTCCAGACTCCTAAGAGACACATGGCTCATCACTCACTTTCCCCCTCAACCTAACACACACCTGATTGGCTGCTCCAACAATAGGGGAAACTGAAGCACGCAGGTGGCCATGATGGTCCACCTAACACAGGAGAGGGCTTGAGGGGAGACAGTGCGTGAGCCAACATGGAGCTGGTGGCACAGTGATGTGTTGTATTAAATATCAGGGGCTTTAGAAAGGTAATCAAACTCCTAACGGAGACAGCTGGGACACCAGGACCAGCATTAATAAATAAACAGCTCAGAAGTATGGGCTAACAACTGTTAAACATTACCATCCTAAATGAAACACTGCTGAGGTATGGACTAGCACACACTAACATTACCGTCAGAAATAAATTCTTATTACATTTTATATGGTAGTTAACACAGGAGAATGATGGACTAACGTACACTAAGGACTACGGAAGGTCTAAAGGCTCTCTGGTATTAAGATCTCCAGCAGGAAGAAACCATGATGATAACTTCCTGGTTCTCAGGAAGCAGGAAGAGTCCGTACGAACAAAAGAGAACAGACGCCATCATAAAGACAAACATTTTATTATTCCATCAAAGTCTACGTAGCAAACACTTTTGCTCATCATTCATACATTATTCAGACTCAAATCTGTAGAAAAACAGTTAGGACCAGATAGAACTTTAATGACATCACCGTGACTACAGGTTATGATGGTCCTCTGCTCCGATAGGAATTCTGTCTGTGAGTCAATATAAGCCTCTGCATTCCTGTTACCATGGAGATCAGGGGTCAAACACTTTGATCCACAGAGCTCATCCAATCCAACCTCGCTCTCTCTCAGTCCTTGTAGTGCTGTCTCTTCCCAGTCTGCTGGCGGCGTTGTCTCTTGCTCGTCCTCCCGGGACGAACCTTGACCTTGGACTCGCTGGAGCGGCCATCGCCCTGACGACCGCGGGCCCCCTTCCCATCACGTTTATGCTTCCCCTTCCGCTGCTTCGTAGCGGCGTTGAGCGACGTGGACAGAGAGCGGATCCTGGGACAGACAGACTTTGTGGTCAGACAACGACAACCGTAAACACACAAATCTGTAGAATTTATATACGAGTGTGTATATGTGTGCAGCACGTGTATACTGCATCTGTGGCATATGTTTACTGTGTAAAAGATGTGTTAACTGTGCACCCCATGTGTGTATTTTGTGTGTGTACTACAGAATGTGTATTTAATACTTTTTGTTGACGATGGGATGATGGGCTTGTTTTGGCATTGCGGTCCTTTTCTCTCCATATTCCTCCACCACCTTCTTCACTCCCGCCATCTCCTCTCCCTCCTCCCCTTCGCACACCTTGAAGAACAGATAAAAGTCAGTCTCTCTATGCCAGCCTTCTTGGTTCTAGAAAGGATAAGTTCCATGCGTCTCTCTACAGCCGCCATCTTCGATCTAGAAATGATTAGTTTCATGTGTCTCTCCACAGCTGACATCTTGGATCCCTACCTCTGTGTTGTCGAGGCCCAGTAGTTTGGCGTCCGTGAGGTCCAGGTTGCTGATGGTCGTCACAGTGACGGTGTGGTTTGGGTGGTCGTACTGGACGCTCTCTGTGGTGTCTGTGACCGCCTCCTCCAAATCATCGTCTTCCTCTTCTGTTGAGCCACCGGACGAAGACAAGCAGGAAGTAGAACGTCATGTCTTTACAGAACAACCATTTCAACACTAGGTGTGATGTCATCAGCCAGTACAAGCCCTATCATAATGTACCCAATAGGGATGTCACAATTGGGAGCTGGTGTGCACCCTGATGTATGATGGATAGGTCAGTACTACCAGTTGGTACGGTCAACTAGACTTAAATTATATATTTACAAACCAATTATCTATCTGGCACTTGTATCCAAAGACACAGACATCAAATTCAGATACATGTCATTAAAGAAGCTGGTAGGGGTTAGGGGGAATCTTGCTCAAGGATGCCTCTAGGGAGACTGGACACTAGGGTTTGAACTCAGCTGGGAGTCCAACACCCTGACCATGCTGCAGTAGCGGTCTACCCACCGAGAGCATCCGTCCTCTCCTTCAGCATCCGGATGTACTCTTTATGCCGCTGGGAACAAACAAAGGTTCGCAGTTAGCAACCTCTCCAAAGCCCATCCCTCCCTCGGTACTACTTATTCAAAGTAAACAGCGGCGATAGTAAGGAGCGCGTGTGGAGATTACCTCTTCTCTCACTCGGATGTGCTCCTCTTTTATCTTCTTCTGGATCTCCACCACCGCTGCCTTCCGACGCTCCACCTTCCGCTTGTGGAAGCCGGTCAGGTACTCCCTGCACCGGGGGATTAACGCTGAGTTTACCCCATGACTTACTATAAGTAATACACTTGGAGACGCAGGGGAAATTAAATACATGATACAAAGGGAAACTAAATAGTAAACATGCCAACTTCAACCAACGGCTAAGTGTTAACATGTTGTTATGAACTAAAATGTGGCTCCTGATTTTTTAGAAACATTCTGACTTACTGTCGGTTGTCGTCGTCAAACGTAACAATGCATTTATTCTCTCGTTTCTTAGATCCCGGCTTGAATTTAGCTTTATGAGGTGTATTGTTCGATTTCTTCTTGTTCTTCATGTTTACACGTGAGTTGATCTACGTCTTCCTTGGTCCGCGGGTTAAATGGTTCCAACAGTAAACAGTATCTGTCATGATAGTTCCACTACTAGACTTTGCAGAATAGGTTCCGCTTAAATATATAAAAGTTGTGTTTGTTTGTAGAGTAATAGTAATAGTAATAGGAAATACTAATAATACGGTATGGCATGTTTCAAATATAACAAATAATATTGTCAGTTTCACCAACAATTAAGAATGCGTCGGTTGCGACTAAATAGTTAAATAGATTTTTTTTCCCATTTCAGTTTCGATACATGACTAGATCAACTAAATGAAAACCCTGATTTGAAATGGATAAATTACATATAAAAGTAGTTTATATATTTATTAAGTATAAATAAAAAACATAAATCGAATACGTCAGCTTTTACCATGTTTTATTAAAAAATAAAATCCACATAAACATACATATCGAAAAGTAAAACACAAATAAAAGAAACAAAACAGACATTTGGTAACATAACTAATATTTTAAAGAGTTTTCAGATTATGTCAAACCATGGCCAATTGTAGACTAAACATTCCAATAATATCTACATCTTGATATTTATAAACATATCGTAAAAAGTGCAGTGTTTAGCATTTAAGGACATATATTTGGAGGATGCAATATAGGATCCAACATCGTAGGAGAAGCTACGGTGGTCTGTACTGGCCTGTAAGATGCCAGTAGGTACTTCCAAAATGAAATCGTCTACGACAGCATCGAGAAGCCAAGTGCCAAGGGATGAAGTTAGGGACGGTTTATCCCTTCTGGACATCTTCCAAGGAGTGGAAGACGTGCCGCTCCCATGTAGATATCAAGGGCTCATTCTAAAGTAATGCAAATGAGTTTCTGATTTTCATGAGATTATAAACTTAAAAACACTTATGTTCCATTTCTGCCAAGTCCGTTCCGTTAGATGCCACTCGATTCTACACACTGCACCTTTAAATGATTTGTCAGGCAAGCATGAACGACATGATTGCAAATTTTCACAAGAAAACGCGAAGAGGAAACTGTTTAACATCAAAAAACCATTAAAGGAAGGATAAAAGGAATCGTCAACTCCAAGCATTCAGAGGTCAATAAAGAAGCTCACACATTAAGTTAAAGACAACCCTTACTCTCCAGGGTTTACACGTCATACAAAGAACATAAAAAACAATCATCTCTAAAAAATATCAGTTATTGATCACTAGCGTCTTCTAAGTCTTTTCTTTAGTATACACACTAGAGGGCTGATATCTGACAACGGTGTACACCGTTCCCTGACTAACCCTCCAAGCACTTACCTGAACTTATCCTTTCCAAACGACACACCTTTAACTCAACCACCCTTACCAACCTTCACTCACGTTTCTATACGATTATGTACAACTCATACAACCACACCGCAGGTATGTAAGCCACTAATTAAAATTAGTGTGTGTGTGTGTGTCAAAAATGGAAGCCTATGAAACAGAAAACATAATACGATTAAATACATATGTTTTAGCAGAATTCCATCGTCTGTTCTTCCCTAGCGAGCAGCAAAGCCAGTCCTATGAAGCAGTTAGCTTTAGTGGCTACGGTGTTCTACTCCCAGAATGAAGGTCCTGGGTTCAATCCCCAATGTCCTCAGTTTGCCATTTAACATACTTATGCAAGTAACTGCTACCTGCTCCATAATGACCCGTTTTTGTTGCCACAACAAAACGATTTGGCTAAAAGCCTCACCTAAATGACGGTGATAAATAGTTGTAAAAGCCGCCGTGTAAGTGATTTCCCGATAGTATAAGTGAACTAGATCAGGTGCAGAATGGTGCTACAGTGTTTGAGGTAGACAGGACTAGACACTGCACCACTACACTATACCACTACAAACTCCCTCCCTTTCCCTTTTAAGCCAAATTCATCGTACTTCCCTTGAGCTATGGTAATGTTAATCACAACGCAAACACAGCGATAGCCTTCCTACTGGGAACCTCCCCTTAACAGCCTGTTTAGTTATCAGAACAAATCCTAGAGCGTGTGTGCGTGTGCGTACACATTTTATTGTGTATATCTGTTATGTGTGTGAATGCGGCAGGGCCCCAAACAGAGCTGCATCAGGTGACTCTAGGCCCCTAGGCAGAGTTCCACCAGGAGACTCTAGGCCCCTAGGCTGGCTCCACCAGGAGACTCTGGGCCCCCAGGCGGAGCTCCACTAGAGGCTCTAGGCCCCTAAACAGGGCTCCACCAGGAGACTCCAGGCCCCCAGGCGGAGCTCCATCAGGAGGCCGCCATGCTGGTGCCCCCTCCCAGCCTCAGAAGGATCTGCTGGCAGTCCTGCAGCGAGCGCCGGTCCCCCACCCGCTCCAGGGTGCGCTTGGCCTCAGCCAGCAGACGGGCCCGCTGGCCGGGTGGAGCCAGCAGCGGCAGGGGGAGGTGCCTGCAGGCTAGCAAGATAGCATGCGCCCTCTCCCTCTCCCCCAGGACACAACCCCCTTCTGTGGAGAGAGGAGAGACATGAGGGAAGGAGAAATGGGGTTAGCAGACATTAAAAAGTCGTAGTATTGTGTTACCTGTAGCGTAAGAAATGTGTTACCTGTAGTGTAACAAGCGTGTGTGTTACCTGTAGTGTAAGGAGCGTGTGTGTTACCTGTACTGTAAGGAGTGTGTGTGTGTGTTACCTGTAGTGTAAGGAGTGTGTGTAACCTGTAGTGTAAGGAGTGTGTGTAACCTGTAGTGTAAGGAGTGTGTGTGTTACCTGTAGTGTAAGGAGTGTGTGTGTTACCTGTAGTGTATGTTAACCGTAGTGTAAGGAGTGTGTGTTACCCGTAATGTAAGGCGTGTGTGTTACCCGTAGTGTAAGGAGGGTGTGTCTTACCCGTAGTGTAAGGAGTTTGTGTCCTTCGGCGGAGGCTGTGCTCCAGCAGCTGGTGGGTCCGTGTGGGACTAGCCCCCGCCATCAACCGCACCGTGGTCTCATGAAGGAACACCTGGAGACACACACACACACACACACTTTTTTGAGGGGGGTCTTGCGACTAAACATTGTTGACCTTTAGTAAACAAGAAAATTATATATTTTTTTCTTGAGTTAACTCATACTAGTTAACGCATCCTACTGGTTAACTAACTCATACTGGTTAAGTCAAACTAGTTAACTTACTCCTACTAGTTAACTAACTCGCTGTACCTTGTGTTGTGCCTGCCTGTAGCTCTGTCCCAGTCTCCTGAGCGCACTCAGATCTCTCTGGAAACCGGCCAATTGGGATGCAGGGGCGGGGCCGGGCTCACCGTTGGTGCCACCGCTCCCTCGCTGCCATAGGGTGGTCCGCAGAGTCAAGAGGAGGTCACATACCAGGAGCTCCACCCCCTAGTGGCAGGAGGGGAGAATGAGGTTCTAGTTCAACAGTCAGCCAGTAATGAATAAATGAATGAATGAATTTATTTATGCATGTCTATTTGCGTGTGCGCATGTCTCAGCGTGTGTAGGAGCATGTGTTCATCTTTGCATGCGTGTTTAGGCGTCTTTGTGTGTGTGTGCTACTGCACAAGCAATAAATCACACACGCACAGACAGTGTGTGTGTGATTTATTGCGTGTGTATATGTGTGTGTAAACGTGCTCCTGCAGTACCGTGTTGAGCCAGTGGGTGGTGCTGCTGGGGGGGATGGAGAGGGACGAGGAGAGTAGGCCTCCTGCACGGTCACACAGAGACAGACGACAGACCTCCCCCTTCTGGACGCACAGACTCTGCTGCACCGCCTTACACAGCACATGCACCGCCCGTGGGAGGGGATGGCTGGGGGGGGAGAGAGAGAGATGGGGGAAAGATAGAGGGCGAGAGACAGGGGGAAAGAGAAAGAGGGAAAGTTTAGTATTTTATTTAGTTGATGTGGTGCTTCCGTTCAGCAGTGTATTCACACACACACACACAAACACACACACACACACACACACAACCTACTCCAGGTTGTGTAGGGCACGGGGCATCCGCTCCACCTCAGACAGCAGTGACCTCACGATGGCATCATCGCCCTTCAGCCAATGGACAGCAGCCTTGAGGGCCGACGCCCACCAACGGCAGACAGGGTCTGTGACTGGCCGCCACAACAGGAAGTTGTTAACAATCTATCATCATTCATTGTCACACTAACAGCAGCCAATCAAAATGGATGACCTGTGTCGTTCCCAACTTCTGTGATATGGCTCATATAAAACTATTTAAAGTGGACATCATCACAGACTGATGTGTGATGTTTCACTTGACTAGATTAGTGTGAGTGGAGTATTTGGTCCTTGCAGTACTTAAGTAGTAGTAGTAGTAGTAGTAGTACTACTACTTTGATTACTTTTTAACAGTGTGATTCAAGGTGACATCATCACTGATATATGAGCTGATGAGGGCCTGACGATCTCAATTAGATCATTAGTCAATGTAATTGACAGAAACTGGACGACTCCAACATAAATGCCGGCAGTTAATGCTGAAGCTAAGCTAAACTCAATATCCTGAGCCCACCCAGGAGGTGCTGAGCAACATGGTGGCATGTGATTGTGTGGTGGCTACCTGGCGTGCTGTTGTGATTAGCCGGAGCGGGGAAGGAGGGGGCGGAAGAGGGCGGGTCCTCAGTGCAACGCTCCAATAGCTGCAAGAACTCCAACGCACTGCAGAACTCCCTGGGAGAGAGACACAGATACACAAAAGAGAGACAGAGAGACTTAGAGAGAGACCGAGACAAAGAGAGAGACGGGACAGTCACAAAGAAACAGAGACATGGAGATGTCTCTGGTCTAGGCAGGTGGTCTGTGGGGGTGTACAGGGTGGTCTAAAGAATGTCTGGGTGGTGGTATAGCGAGGGTCTAGGGGAACAGAGGGAGGCCTAGGGGATGTCTGGACTCTAAGCGAGGTCTAGTAGTAGTCTAGGGGGTATAAGCGAGGTATTAGGGGTCTGGTCAAGGTCTAGTGGTAGTCTAGGGGGTCTAGGCGAGGTCTAGGGGTTCTGAGCGGGGTATAGGGGGTCTGGGCAAGATCTAGTAGTAGTCTGGGGGTCTAGAGGGTCTGGGCGAGGTCTAGGAGAGTTCTGGGTGAGGTCTAGGAGAGTGGGCTAGGGGTCTAGGGGAGGTCTTGGGATGTGGTCGAGGGGGTCTAGGGGAGGTCTCACCCTGCAGGCTCGCTGTGTGGCTGGATCAGAGAGAGAACGGTCCGTTCCAGAAGCTTCTCACAGAAACAGCGGTGGAGTAGGCCCAGAGGGTCGGCTGGAACATCATCATCCTCATCAACATGTTTCCACAACAATAAATACTGTCATAATAATGATCATAAGATGCAACTTTATTCATGCCAGACAGGGGGTCTCTCTCTCTCTCGTTGTGATGGCATACCCGTGTCTCTCTGGGTGCTGTAGAGCCCGTCGTAGTCCTTTGACTTCACCGACCAATCACAGCTCAGGAAGAACTGCCTGCCCAATGGGGTGAAGAGCCAGCGAAGGCCGTCGGGGATGGGCTTGGGCTCCGATTGGTTGGCCAGGCCTTCGGCACAGCTCAACAGGTAACCCTGGCACACAGACCAACCAATCAGAGAACAGGAAAAAGTAGTTAAACTACTATTCAATATGGTTTGTTTTGTAATAATAATTAACCAAAAAAATACATATATAATATATATAAAAATTATATAAATAAAAGAATATATAAAAATACATCCGTCTTGTGTTTTATGTTCATATGTAATGCAATATTATAAAAAAAAGTAATATTATAAAAAATAGATCCACTGGACTGTTAGGTGGATAGAAAATATGAAGTAATTTCTCATCAGTGACCTAAACAATCTACAAGACAAGAAAAAACACAGGAGGACCAAGAGAGGGAGACGGACGGACAAAGAGTGAGAATGACAGAAGGATGGAGAGATCTGAATGAGGAAGGAGCTACTGACCGGTAGGCAAGAGAGGTGGTGTCCCAGCAAGCATCTCAGGGCGGTTGCCGCGGTAACGTAGATGTGAGCCAGCTGGGCGGGGGCCATGTTTCCCAGGGCGCTCTCGCTCAGGTTCACGGCGCTCAGAGACAGAGAGAGAGCCCAGAGGCTGCTGCGCTGGGGCAGCTTCCCTGTAGAAAGACACCAGCGGTGAGCACTCCTAGCTGTTAGCAGACCTAGCTCTTAGCGCCACTTGCTGTTAGCACCCCTAACTGTTGGCAGACCTAGCTGTTGGCAGACCTAGCTGTTGGCAGACCTAGCTGTTGGCAGACCTAGCTGTTGGCACCTTCCCACTAGCCTCGCATCAGAGACAGAGAGGGGCAGCTTCCCTGTAGCACGCCTAGCTGTTAGCACACTTAGTGACACTAGCATTACGCTGAAACAAGCTTGTTTGTCTAGCGGTTGGAATGGGTTACAGCTCACTGCACGGAAAAATGGCTAGCAGCAACTAATGGCAGCTAGCAGCGGCCCTACCCACCGGTTAGCTGGAGCTGGCTGAGCTTGTGGTAGACGAGCGCTGCGTCCCTGGCGCTGGTGCGGGCCTCCTCCCCCTCCAGCTTCCCCCCCACCTGGTGCACCAGCCAGCCCAGCGGGGTGCGGCGGTGCAGGCCGTAGCGCACCAGGTTCCAGGACAGGGAGCACAGCAGGTCCAGGGTGGAGGAGGGCAGCGCTCGGCTCAGCACCGACAGACAGGTCTCCAGGCTGCCCAGGGCGGCTGTGTAGTCTCCCTGCGGAGGGCAGAGTCAGGCACAGCCTACTGTGATGTCACGCAAGTAGACCATCAACATAAACTTGTGTGACGTTAATGTTCACCTCGACTATAATGTATGATGTTCACGTGGACATTTCTACTGCTCATAATATGTATATTGATGTATATTGTATGTAGTTACTTGGCTCACTAAAGAATATTAGTGGGTAGTTCTACTGCATTGTAATGGCGTTCTACTGGGTTTTATATCAGTTTGATTGTGTTCTGGTTCTACTGTGTCCTACTAGATTATACTTTGTCCTACTGGTCTCTACTGTGTCTTACTGGTCTCTGCTATGTCCTACTAGTCTCTACTTTGTCCTACTGTGTTTTACTGGTCTCTACTGTGTCCTACTCACCCGGTGCAGGTGGAGGTCGGCCTGCTTGCGGTGTCTCCAGAAGGAGACGGACCTGGGGGAGTGCAGGGGGGTGACGGGCTCCCACAGGTTGAGCACCCTCACGCAGCCCCACACCGCCCCCACCCCACTCAGCACCCACACCATCACCCATGGCAACACACAACGCAGCCACGTCGCTGCAGCAAGGAGGGGGTGGTAGGGTTCATAATGAGCATAACAACAACGACAGTAATAATGGTAGCAACGCAGGGTAGTCTAGTGGTCCCCAGCATCTGTAATCTACCTGTAGGATCCGAGAGCTAAAAGCCCCATAACCCCTAGCTGCTCCTTAAAAAGGACCATACCAGTCTGGGTGATCAAACCATCGTAACGTCTCTCCTGGCTTTACTAAAACATCCATTACCAAAATAATTTGTCAAAATCACTTCCTTGTACCGATTCTACTGGAGAGCATTTAGCGTGTGTGCGCCTGCCAGGAATGTAAACAATGGCAATATAGCACTTTGGTCTTTCAGAATCAATGTGCGTCGGTCAGTACAGAGTTTGTGGACAACATAACCGTAGCCATACAAGTACTTTACAATGTCTTATCACAAAGAAACTGATGTTTTAGTGAAGCCAGGAGAGACTGTTACGATGATTTGATCACACACACACACACACACACACACACACACACACACACACACACACACACACACACACACACACACACACACACACACACACACACACACACACACACACACACACACACACACACACACACACACGTTGTGACTGGGTGTACATGTCTTTAAGGAGATGAACAACCAGACCAGGTAGAAATAATTGTAATAATAATAATAATAATAATAATAATAAGTTAAAGAAGAAGGACATGAAGTTAGAGGAGGCAAACAGGAAGTTCCCTCACCAAAGTTCTGAGTGTGTGCGGGGAACCAGGAGAGGCTCCTGGAGGGTCCGTGTGTGGGGCCCAGGCTGGCCCCGGGCCCAGGGGGCCCCAGCAGGGAGGGAAGGGGGTTGAGGGACAGGCAGAGGAAGGTGAGTGCACACAGCAGGAGGCGTGACGCGTCCATCACCCCCACTGAGGAGGGCGAGTCCGGTTCGTTCTTCATCTGAGAGAGAGAGATATAGAGAATCACACAGGATGCCGGGAAAAAAAGGAGAAGTCTGTGTGTGCACGTGTGCGTACCAGCTCGTGGTCCAGTAAGGGGCTTCCGGGTTCAGAGTCCACACAGTAGGGGGAGAACTGGGGTGAACTGGACCCAGAGTCAGATGCAGGAGGTGACATCATAACCACTTCCTGTTTGAGGCCCACGTCCTCCGACAAGACCACACCTTCTACAGGAGGGGGAAGGGAGAGAGTATCATTATTAAAAAGGTTTGCAATCCTTCATAGCGTGTGTGTAAGGCATAACCATTGGCCGAGGGATACATACTGTTCTTCTGATTGGCCATCTTCAGGGCAAGGTTCTCCTGACGCAGCCTATGATTGGTCTGCTGCAGGTATTTGATGTAGTCGATGGCCTTCCGCAGAATGCCAGACTTGTGCATCTGAGAGGAAAACAAAGCAGTCTCCCGTTAGGAACACTTCTCATGTAATCATATTTATTATAGCTTTTAAAACCCCCACTAGAACAAGGCTAGGTAGCTAACAGGTCATCGCATCTAGGCCCACCACCAGGTCACAGAGTAATGCTAGGTAGCCAAAATACATTAGCGTCGCTGCTAGGTAGCTAACACACCTTAGCGTCATTGCTAGGTAGCATCATTGCTAGGTAGCATCGATACAAGGAAGCATTGTTGCGAGATAGCTTACCAACCTCAGCATTGCTGCTAGGTAGCGTAGTTGTGAAGTAGCTTACCAACCTTAGCATTGCTGCTAGGTAGCGTCGTTGCTAGGTAGCGAACATACCTTAGCATCATTGCCCATGACAAGGTTGCGAAGCTCCAGGATCTTGTCATTGATGGACGAGCGGTAGCGCTTCTCGATTATGTTGTGGGTTGTGCGCCTCTCCCCTTCCTTGACCACACCCCCCTGGATTACCGTGCCCATCATGGTCTGGATCTGCTCCCCACCAAATCTAGAGCCGCCGCCGCTGCCGCAGTGGGCAGAGCTTGACTGCAACTGCTTGATTGGAAGCTTGTCCCCTCCCCCCATCATGACGGGAAGCGTGGTAAGAATGTTGCTGCCCATGAGCGTCTGAGAGAAGAAAGTCAGTCCCATTACATCTCGAGCTTGAAGGAAAGTGAAAATCAAAACACCATTTGCTGTTCTCTCCATACCTGCAGTGATGTGGTCTGGAGAGGTGTGGTGAGGGTGGTGATGCCGCCTGGGTTCTGTACGGTGGACAGAACCTGCGTCCCGTCGGCTTTCAGTGTTGTCAGAACCAGCGAGTCTGTCTTTAAGATCTGAGGCTGCTGGACCAGAACCTGACCGGAGACAAAACAGCTTCAGCCTGCTGCACTCTCGGGTTACAGATCAACATTACTTTATGATGACTCCTCCGGGGTTCTTTCGACAATCATATACATACAATACACATAACTAGACCTATAAATGCTTGCATGTTTCTTATAATGTTGCATGTCCCTTTGCCAACAGGTAACATTTAGTCACTATGTAAAGCCTCATCAACAACAAGGCACTAATGTAATAAATAAGAAATGCCTTTTCTAAATAAAGCAATAATGCAATAATGGTTCACACTACTAGTGTGAACCATTGGGTGTGTTAAACGCTAGCATATAGAAGCATAACGCATGAAGAAGAATACAGCATAAGCCCCTATCAGCCGTCAAAAGTTACCATTCACACAACACGGTTGCCGTTAAAGTCCTCTGCTATAATTTCCCGACAGTTACCTTTGCGCAAATGTTTGCCAATCCTTCAATTAAACAAGCGTTTTCACTATCCGATCTGCCGTACAAAAAGCTTTATGTTGTACTGTTGTTTATATTTCCCTCCTGAATGTGTTGACACTGCAAAGCTGGCACAGAACAAATTCCTCACCTCCTTGAGAACTTTGCGATTGGCTCACACAGTTCGACAAGAGAGCGTAATACATCAGTACGTCCTACGTCGTGTGGGCTTGTGGCATTAATGTTACGACATTGTTCTCACATAGCATCGTGCCGGAACTTTACCAGTAATGTTACAACATCTTGTGCAGGGAAATAGGCGGAACGCATTTGCCAGCACTTAATTACCGGTTCCAATTCACACATGACCCCTGTGCCGGTCATTTTATTTAATTACCGGCACAGGGGTCATGTGTGAAAGGGGCTACATTGAAATCTCTTTTCCTTGACCACGATGGACAACATCATGAGGTCAAGGAAAGATGGGAAGGATAATTCATAAGGACAAAATATTTAATAAAAACTAGGACTGCAAGCAGTCACACAAGGTATTCACAGCCCACACACCGCCTATACCAGCGGCCGCGCTTTTCAAGCGAATCACAGGTGTAGTCAATACACCTAGACACAACTATATCTGTCTTCATTCTTCAACACTGTTTAGTTAATTTACTCTGATATCCCACACACACACACACACACACACACACACACACACACACACACACACTTAATAGTAGAGACACTGTGACGTCATGGAATGAGATATTAACACCAAACTTTTATCACATGTTAAGGGAGGTGTCCTCTATTTGCATGCCAAGTTTCTGCTACTTTCTGAAGCTGACTGTACAGCAAATTCTACCATGACAGACATTATGGGGCCAAGAGGCAATAATGTTCAGCATGTGAAATAAGGCATGTACACCACGTTTCAGAAATTTTCATCCATAGGGGCGGACGAGCCGATCTTTAACTTTGACCGGAAGTTAGAGTGCCCCCTATGCGGATTTTGGCATTTTCGAGACCTGCTTACCGGGAATATGAATATATCCCCCAAATTTGAAAGCTTTTGACCAGTCCACCGCGGAGATATAGGCGTTACTAATCATGAATAATAATACCCAAACCCGACAATAACAATAGGTATCCACAGATACACTGTGAATACCTAAAAAGACAACCGTGGCGCTAAGAGAATCTGACTGCATTTACACTAGGCTAAGTCATGATGCGACGGCAGATGTTATGGATGGGGGTCTGCCATGATGAAACTACAATGTTCCGAAGATGGACTACTAAAAGCGCATCTTTGCGCTTTTAGTTGCCATGCGTTCTAACCGTGCTGTTTCACGCAGGCAATATAAACGTGGACAACACAGTTAAAAATGATACTTTATTACTACCGTTGGAATTTGAATGGAATATAGACTACCAGTCACAAAAGGGAAACAAAATAGTCCACTCAGAACTATGGACATAGATCCCAATTAGAATGATTGTTTGAAAATAATTGTCGTTCATGTTGATTGTTTTCGAGAATGGATGAATAGTACGCCGTTTTAAATGTTCCTGCCGCAAGGAATTGTGGGACGGCATTATCTCCTTTCCTTTCGTAAAGGATGGTCCAGTGTAACCAATGCTAAAAGAGATAAGAAAGGAAGCATTGAAGCACCTCTCCTTAGCATTAAGAGAATTCGAACAGTTCTCATCATGGCTGCCACTTGTATACTTCCTGGTCATTTCAGTTAGGAACCCAAACAAAAAATACTATACGACCGCAGCTACAGCCTACCTGCTGCATCTGCTGTTGCATGGTGTGGACAGTAGTGGGCGTGAGGACCCTCTGGTGCTGGATGGTCATTGGCTGAAGCTGTGGAGTCATGATGCTCTGCATCTGAGGCTGTAGGACTGGGGGGAGGAACCAAACCATCAGACAGTATTAATGGAGCTCCATCAAAAGAGATCAGATAAGGCTTTATTAATCCCAGATGAAAGGGTGTGTCACAGCAGAAACTACAGGACCATAATTGTTCAAACAAGGTTTAAATGTTAATATAAACTATAAAAGAATACACAGAAAATATGTCTACATACAGAATCACAGTAGTAAATAATAATTCTATCTCCGATCCAAAATTGCTACAGAGAGCACTGCATTTTCTCTCAAAAGATTTGCTTTATATATATATAATACATTTTTTCCAACTACGTAATTTGGTTCCATATGGTTACCTTGGAAACTGTGGGCAGGGCTCTGGTGGCAGATGAGAGGGTTCTGGATGAAACGTGATTGGCCACCGCTGCTGGTGATCATGACAGTCTGCGGTGCCTGGGTCTGGATGGGCATGGGGGTCTGGCACTGGGTCTGGACCAGCGTGTGAACCGGGAAGCTCTGGGTCTGCATGGGGATGCCCTGGGTGTGCACCTGGGCAAGGGACATCCAGTCAGTCAGCTGACGCTTCTATCCAGAACCACATACAGTGAATACAGAGACAGGTCAGCACTACCTGGATGGTTGGCTAGCTAATAGGGCTAGTAGTACCTGTATGGTGGGCTAGCTAACAGGGCTAGTAGTACCTGGATAGTTGGCTAGCTAACAGGGCTAGTAGTACCTGGATGGTGGGATATCTAACAGGGCTAGTAGTACCAGGATGGTGGGCTAGCTAACAGGGATAGTAGTACAAGGATGGTGGGCTAGTAAAACCTGGATGGTGGCTAGCCAATGGGGCTAGTAGTACCTGGATGGTTGCTAGCTTACAGGGTTAGTAGTACCTGAATGGTGGGCAAGCTAACAAGGTTAGCTTAAGGGCTAGTAGTACCTGGATGGCAGGTAGCTTACAGGGCTAAAGATACCTGGATGGTGGCCAGCTAACGGGGCTAGTAGTAGAACCTGTACACTGAATAGCTAACGGGGCTAACAGTACCTGGATGATGGGTTAGTTAACAGGGCTAGGAGTACCTGGATAGTGGACTGGGCAGTCTGCTGGGGCTGGGGCTGAATGGACTGCAGGGTGTGGGGTCTCGGCTGGAGCAGTGGTGGGGTGCGTGTGACCAGTTGCTGCTGCCCAGCAGAGGACACCACTGAGACGGTCGGGACCGGGGTGAGCGAAGGGGTGAGGGGAAGGGACTGGGGGTTTAGCGACTGGGAAGGGGCCAGGCCCATGCTGGTATTCTGGTACACAGCCTGGGTGGGGGTCTGGGGGGCAGTGGGGGTCTTGGGGACCAAGCGCTGGGGGGTGGGGGTGGTCTGTAGGGGGCCAGTGGAGTTCATCTGGTCGTCAAACAACTCAGGGAAATCCCCCACCTGGTTACTGACGAACTGCAGCATCTCTGGAAGGAAAGAGACCGACACATTTATATATATACATAGATACATGTTTCGATTGTTATTGCATTTTAAACTCTACATGCCTTTGCAATGTAAATGTATGTTTCCCATGTCGAAAAAGCCTCTTGAAATTAAATGAGAAAGAGTAAGAGAGAGGCAGGGAGACAGACAGACAAAGATGCAGAGGCCCATAGGACTGGCTGATTTAATCACAGGAATAACAGTTGGTTTGATACTCAAATGACCAAAATGACTATAATTCCTTTTAATCTAGTCAAAAGCACCCTGCTATAGCACACCACTAGATCACACCAAGGCACTACATTACACACCAACCCTGCTAAACCACACCCTGCTACATCACACCACAACACACTACTGTAGTGTAGTGTAGGCCTACATAAGCAAACTTTTTTTAGAGCCCTTCTCATGCAAAACAGCAATATAAAGTACTTAACATGGGAAACAACACAACAACAAAGTTCAAAACAACAGTAAAGAATCGGGATATTCATTTGAGTTACTGTTCTGTTCATGGAAGTTACTATAGATATACATTAATTTAACTTGTTTTTAAGGCCGCCCCTCCTTCAAAACATTGTTCGGGGTCCCCCTATATTGTATTAAGGAATTTTCATGTGAAAATGTAATTTGTTGATTAGCTCAATTAAACCATATATATATATATATATATATATATTTATATATATATATGGTTTAATTGAGGGAATGTTTTTTTTTCAGGGAATCTTCAAGGAAGCTATGTAGCAGTGTTGGTCTACATATCACCAAGACGTTGTCTTGAGATGTTGAATAAAAATATGAATATATAATAATTATATATTGGATTTATTCAGCATCATATATAAATATATATATATTTATATATATATATGATGCTGAATAAATCCAATATATAATTATTATTATCAATACAATAACAAATGAGTAGCCAATTCATATTTTTATTCAACATCTCAAGACAACGTCTTGGTGATATGTAGACCAACACTGCTACATAGCTTCCTTGAAGATTCCCTGAAAACACCAGGATAACTTACTTAAATAAACTTAACTAAAAGGGCTACAAGAGATTACAAGAAAGAAAAAACTTGAAAAAGCAGTTTTCAGGTAACCTTTGTGTAAAAGGTTAAGTCTAGGTTTTAATGAAAAGAGTAATTGAAGTATTGAAAATACTACGCCCAGTCTCCGCCGCAACACACACACACACACACACACACACACACACACACACACACACACACACACACACACACACACACACACACACACACACACACACACACACACACACACACACACACACACACACACTCTGTGTGGCCTTGAAGAGACTGACCTTGAATGAGGCCAACCCTAGGTGATAGATATCTAACACAGAGGGACTAAAGATGTATGAAGATAAGAAGTTGCTGAAGTGGACAGGCAGGTCCCAGTACAACACGCACCGAAACCTCGCCAAAACCACATTCCAGCACTTCTACGTGTGTTCTGGGACACAGAGGACCTAATAGAAGCCAGCTGCTGACAGAGCCCTGGTGTTTCAATGACAGTGAGGTTGTTAGTCATACGTCAGGGTCAGGGAGGTTTTGGTGGTGACATCTCCTGACACTTAGTTTGTTAAGACTAGAAAACAACCGGTCTGCCTTAGCCTGGCCACCAGAAAATGACCTGTATTTATGAATTACTACTGTTTAGAGGAGCAGGTAGGTGTTAGACAGTACAGAGACAGGTTATTAAGGAGCAGGTAAGGGTTAGACAGTACAGAGACAGGTCATTAAGTAGACAGACAGTGAGAACAGTAGGCCTATGAGACACCTTGTGAGGGCTACGGGGAGTCAAACATCCTTGCCCAGTAAGTTTGTGACAACTATCGGAAACAAGGCGCTCTGTGGTGCGTACATCTTTAGTCTGTACTGTCACAGGCTCATATGGGACAAATGCCCCCTTCATATTACCTCCTCTATTAGCCAATTAGCTCATTCACAATTTCAGGGGGGAAACAAACAACAGTTGACGTTTTTACGTCAACTGAGCACTGACAGAGAGATATTGTAGTTTATAAAACAATTGTGCACCGTCGAACGACACCATCGTTTAGCCTGGTCCGGTGTGACTGCGCTAGTAACTTAGGTGCAATTCCACTCATATTGGCAGCCATAGCACAACAAATACTTTAGGATTCAATACGAACCGTCGATGTCTCCCAGGGTGAATTCATCCCCCAACTCCGCTAAGCTGGAGTCCATGTTCTCCATGGTGGAGATAAACTCCCCGCCGTCCATTCCAACCACTGAAGCGGGGAATAAGTCGCGAGTTTGGCGACCCTACAACACACTTATGTTATCGACGGGTTCTTTCAAAAACACTGGCATCACATCACTGACACTGCGGAAGGGACACGGCTCAATTCTGGTCAACACACTACCAGTAAACGGTGGCCATCTTGATCTTCGCCCATTACGTCATTCACAAACAGACTCCGTGGCCCAGAACGTTTTTTGATTGGTTTTCCACTGACTTTTGTTGTCGTGAGACCAGTTGGCGCTGTCCAATGAAAACGTCGCATTCGGCGTGGTCTGATAGTACGTCAGCGATCATAAGCTTTGGTGTAAACCGCGCCTCCTACCTTCGTAACAAGAGGAAACTTTTGCACAAGCATTTTGCACAAGCATTACCTTTCCGTGTGTGTGTGTGTGTGTGTGTGTGTGTGTGTGTGTGTGTGTGTGTGTGTGTGTGTGTGTGTGTGTTTCCTCCAAAACAGATTGAGTGAGGCAGAATATATTGCATAGCGTACATACAATTATGAAATGTTAAATGTTTTTTTGAAAAGGATCCAGTCAGAACAGGAAATTATGTTTATTTATTGTAAATGTGCCCATAAGTAATTTACATGATACAGCTTTTGTTATTAATTTCCACTGAATAAATCATGACAATAAAAACCTATATGAAGTCAGTTTTATGCTGAATTAAACGAACCAAACTGAAGGTTTCAGACATTATGTTAAAGTTGAACTGAATCACAAACTATGGCAAATAAGACAAGATGAATTATTGAACAGGTAAAATTCACGTGACGAACTGGCACAGAGGAAGGGCAACACACTGACTAAATACACTAGGAGGGGAATGTTAATGAGGGACATTTGAAAACAATCAAGGTGAGTGATCAGAGATGCGGGAAACACAAGGACAGGGAGTGAAGTATTCAATGAAGAGGGCGAGATGTGACAGAAACATATTTATTAGATAGCTCACATTTCAGTTAAGGCACGTCTATGGAAAATATATTCTTCAATATTTGTTTGTTTTGTAAAATAAACAAAATGTTATGATATTGGATATAACTTGTATGATATGATATATGAATACTGATAGCCTATATGGTATGATGTGGGAGACTCTTCATGTGGGATCAAAACACTCATGGAAACAGCAAGCCAGAGTTATTTTTTGTGATCTGGATCATAGGCTGAATCCAAGGAAAGCCTCTTTTATTTGTTCCAATGGATTTCATACGTCCTACGCTCTGTGTAGCTAGCTTCCCTGGTCCCTACGCCACTACCAACCTTTTCTTTGAACACCTTTACCACCAGACCGCCAGCCAGCACCAGCCCCATCGCCGCTTGGCCCACCTCTGCTACTGCAGCCAGGACGCGGACCCCCGCTCCTCCCCAGGAGCCAGACAACAAGCTGGGGCCTGAAGCAGCACACATCACCCCACTAGTCCCGGCTCTAACCACGGCCCCTGCCACGGCTGGCCCCACCCCTGTGGCGGCAGCGTGGGCTCCAGGCAGGGCTGTGGCCCCTATGGCGGCCCCAGCTCCCAGGACGCCCCCCACCCCTGCAGCCACCCCCACAGCTGAGACCCCCAGGAGGCCCACCTGGCCCAGGGCTACTTGAACTCCTTCCCCAGGACTGGCAGCTTCTAGCCCAGCCGCAGCACCCACAGAGCCCCCAACAAGCCCTCCGATAGCGGCCCCCGCGGCCGTCTGTCCCGAGGCTGCTGCTACAACAGCCCCAATAGCCTCCACCCACCCTGCCGTCGCCCCAGCCAGCTGAGCTACACCCAAACCTGCTGCGTTCCCCACCACGGCTGCTCCTGCTGCCGCTGCTAGTGGGACAGCCGCACCACACAGAGCCCCCACCACCAGGCCAGTGACCACCGCCGCCACCACCACCTTCACTCTCCGTAGCACGCTGGGAGAGAGCGGCATCTCTCTTCGCCGCCCCCTGCTGGGGAAAGATGGAGCATGTGGTCTCGGCCTGCTACCGCCCCTCCTTCTATGTCTCCACCCATCTCTCCATCTCTCTCCTCTTTCCCTGAGGAAGCTGAGAGCACCTCCTCTTCTCTCCTCCGTCTCTGTCTGTGTCCAAGACAGCTCCTCACTGTCATCAGCCCTCCCACCCCACTCTAGGACATGCCTCCTCCATTTAGACATCTTCATTTCCTCTTCTTCACCCTCTGCTTGGCCACATCCCCTCATTATCCTGTCCTGCTCCTCTCTGATTGCTATCTCTGCCTCCAGGTACATGGCGTTGGTGTAACACCCTCCACCGTTGTCATCCACAACCTGCTCCACCTTTCCCAGCAGCTCGTGAACTTGCTGCACATCACTGGGCGCCCGGTTGTTGAGAACGTGGTACCTGCCGCCACATCTGTCAATCAAAGCCTTGAGGCTAGCAGGTGCACTGGCCAGGTACTCCTCCATCGGCTCCTCCAGGTCATCTCCCCTGGTAAACAGCACCACCGTGTGGTTGCGGAGCGCCGCTTCACCAAATACAGCAGCCATCATAGTGACGGCCATGCTCTCCTCCTCTGTGTAGCGTCCCAGCGGGACCACCAAGAGGAAGGCGTGTGGGCCGGGGGCCGTCAGTGCCACGCATCGACTGATCTCCGTGATGATCTGCTCCTGGGTCAGGTGTGTGTCTCCAAAACCTGGCATGTCCAACACCACCCTCCTCTTCCTCCTGCTTCTTCTCCCCGCCTCCTCCTCCACGGGGTAGTCAGAGGTCCCCAGTTGGCAGACTTGTGTTACGGAGCCTCCGCTACACCTGGACCTGAAGTGACTCTGGCCCAGGATGGTGTTCCCTGAGGCGCTCTTCCCAGATCCCGTCTTTCCAATCAGGATCAGTCTCAGCTCTTCTTCTGGATCATTATCTCCCATGTCTGATGGCCACGGCCCCTCTGCTCCTGCTGGGTGGAACATTACACAAGCTGTCCATTAAAGGTGCATTATATACGTTTGCCAGAATTTCTCATTACAGAACTTTGCATAATAATGTCTTCCTGATGTGCCATAAGAGGAGTTTCTTTCTTTCCCTGAGCAACAAGGATTTATATTATTCTTGAACTAGCTGCCATTACTTTGCAAAGACAGCTAGACAAGAAACGTCCCATTCTGTGGCTATAACAGCTCACACTTGTTTACATGCACACGGGTAACCGGATTGCAACCAAGATACTGCCTTATTCAGGTTTACCAACTGTCATGAAAGCAGGGAAGCCGGGTTGCGTGACCTAGTAAACCCGATCCTGAACCAATATAAATTGGAATGTATCTGACATGGGTTAGGGGTAGGTTTAGCGGAATAGGCAGCTGAACATTCACAGCACAAAGTATTGCTGCTTTTATAAATGCGGCACAGACGTTTAACAAATAGGTTTATGGTGACGTTTATCCATGCAGTCGTTACTAAACCAGAGTTTACTCATGCAGTAATACCGTCTTATTCAAGGAATAAAGTATTGCTGAATACATTCTACTACTATTGGATAAAATTAACTACTACTGATACAATATAATACTAGTACTGAAAACAATACTACTACGAGTGATACAATGCACTACTACTAGTGATACAATGTACTACTACTACTGATAGAATAATACTGACACAATACACTACTACTGACACAATATACTTCTACTACTGAATAATACTGTTTCAATATACTAATACTGATCAAATAGATACTAATATTGAAAACATATACTACTAATACTGATACAATAAACTACTAGTGCTACAATATACAACTTCTGATTAAATATACTACTACTGAATGTAATATACTAAAACTGGATACAATATACTTCTACTGATACATACAGTACTGATTTAATATACTACTACTACTGATACAATATTCTAATACTGTGGATTGTATCAGTCATAACGTTAGTAGACTACTACTGTTACAATATAGTACTACTGATACAATGTACCACTACTATATATCATATACTACTGAAACAATATACTACTACTGTATACAATATACTATGCTCTTCACTACGTGACATAACATTTATATAGGATTTAGTTGTTTAGCAGACGTTAGTTTACCGTCTTCGATGTGTTTCAAATTGACAACAATGGCTTCCCTTAGCGTGAACAAGCTAATGTCCGCTATTTGTATTTTTTTTAAACGTAAAACAAATAATCCTACCTGACTGCATGTTTAGTGACACATCTCTGTCTGAGGAAATTGGAACATAAAAATCGCATTTGATTTAAGTTCGTTAGTTTTTAGGTTTTAGCTGTTGAAGCAGACAGCGCTACCAAAGTAAAAACATTGAACTTGAGATGTTCGGTCAATCCGCGACCTCTGTTGGTAAAACATGAATACACCAATGAAAAGCAATACATCCAAACTGTAATTTTATTCCATGAAATTGAATAACAAAATGATAGTTGTAGGCTTAATTCATTGACTTTGCAGCAATATTTGTCTGAATATACATATATTTATATAACAGTCATAATACATTTGAAAAATTCCAATAAGTGTCTCATTTTAATATACATTGTACAATAAAATATGATTTCCTGTAAAACATCAAATGAGATAACAAATGGTAAAACTATAAATTGTAATGCTTAAACGGGAGCTTGATGGAGTTTTTCACTTTATTTTATTCCACAGCAACAAATTATTTCAGTTATAGAACTGAATTATGTTCGCTAAAAAGGAATCGTTGCAATGCGTGGGACGCTAAATAAAACAAAAGTAACATCAATGTTCACGCCAACAGAGTCACCACCCTCGTACCAAAACAAGTTTCAAACAGTATGACGTTAAGAAGGTAATAAATTCACTGGGGAGGCAGCTCCATGTGACCGTAACATGGTTGTAGACCGCAAGTCCCACAATGCAATTTTTTTTAACCTACCATGTAAATGAATGATTTAAAAACAACGTTTCCCCCATCACCCATTTAAGCAAACCGGTTGTTAAACACAAACGATATCTTCATCTCTCCTCTGTTATTTTAGTTCACAAGAAATACTCTATGTTCTCAAGTGTCTCCATGTTTGATCTCCTCCTCCAGACGAGGAACTCTGTCTCTCCTCCTCCCCCCTCCTTTCTCCTCCTCACTTCCTCCCTCTCCCCTCTGCGTTGCCGTGGCAATGCATTGCTCTAGAGCTCGGAGCGGGAGATGCGGGGACCCTTCCTCATCTCTTTCCTCTTCTCCTCCTTCCTCCTCCTCTTCTCCTCCTCCCTCAGGAGCCTCTGGAAGGCCTCTGCTGTGTGAAGCACCTGGGGGGAGACAGGAAATTAACTGTGTGTGTGTGTGTGTGTGTGTGTGTGTGTGTGTGTGTGTGTGTGTGTGTGTGTGTGTGTGTGTGTGTGTGTGTGTGTGTGTGTGTGTGTGTGTGTGTGTGTGTGTGTGTGTGTGTGTGTATCTCACGTTGTCTCTCTCGGTACGGTACGGATTAATGAAGTCTGGAGTTTTCTCTGTTATACCGAGCTCCTGAGACATCTTGGGAGAGAGAGAAAGAGAGAGAGTGAATATCACTGTAAGCACATTATACCTATTGGTGAGTGAGCAGCAGTGTGAGAACATTATAGTAACTGATGAGTGAGCAACAGTGTGAGAATATTATAGTTACTGATCAGTGAGCACCAGTGTGACAACATTATAGTTATTGATCAATGAGTTCCAGTGTGAGAACATTATAGTAACTGATGAGTGAGCAGCAGTGTGAGAATATTATAGTTACTGATCAGTGAGTTCCAGTGTGAGAACATTATAGTAACTGATGATTGAGCAGCAGTGTGACAACATTATAGTAACTGATGAGTGTGCACCAGTGTGAGGACGTGCTGGTGGGTGCCTCCGGTGAACACCCCTGTGTGGTTGCAGAAACGCAGCCCCCAGCGCAGCAGGCCGCTCCAGTCAGCGTTGCGGTCGTAGTAGTGGTGGACGATCCGGGGGAAACGCAGCGCTACGTCCCCGAAGAACGCCGTGTTCTCCACGATGTGGGAGTAGGCTGGGAGACAAAGACATTACACTTTACATGGACATGTAACTCGTACCCCACAGAGGACAGAGGGGAGAGGAGAGGAGGGGAGGGGGAGGAGAGGAGAGGATAGGAGGAGGAGTGGCGGGGAGGACGAGAGAGGAGTGGGAGAGAGAGAGTGGGGGAGGTGGAGAGAAGGAGGAAGAGGAAGAGGAGAGGAGAGGGTGACGACGTGGGAGATGAACCTTCTTTGATCTTATCGTCCAGGGGGAAGGGGTCTTCAGGCTGCATGTTGGCCGCTACCAGCACCGCCTTGGAGTCCTCCAGGACCTGGACCACAAGAGAATACATCAACATAGTATGTATATATACATAGACATATTGGAGTCCTCCAGCACCTGGACCACAAGAGAATATATCAACATAGTATTAATTACAGTATCTCACAAAAGTGAGTACACCCCTCACATTTTTGTTAATATTTGAGTATATCTTTTCATGTGACAACACTGAAGAAATGACACTTTGCTACAATGTAAAGTAGTGAGTGTACAGCTTGTATAACAGTGTAAATTTGCTGTCCCCTCAAAATAACTCAACACACAGCCATTAACGTCTAAACCGCTGGCAACAAAAGTGAGTACACCCCTAAATGAAAATATCCAAATTGGGCCCAATTAGCCATTTTCCCTCCCCGGTGTCATGTGACTCGTTAGTGTTACAAGGTCTCAGGTGTGAATGGGGAGCAGGTGTGTTAAATTTGGTGTCATCGCTCTCACACTCCCTCATACTGGTCACTGGAACTTCAACATGGCACCTCATGGCAAAGAACTCTCTGAGGATCTGAAAAAAAGAATTGTTGCTCTACATAAAGATGGCCTGGGCTATAAAGAAGATTGCCAAGACCCTGAAACTGAGCTGCAGCATGGTGGCCAAGACCATACAGCGGTTTAACAGGACAGGTTCCACTCAGAACAGGCCTCGCCCTGGTCGACCAAAGGAGTTGAGTGCACGTGCTCAGCATCATATCCAGAGGTTGTCTTTGGGAAATAGACGTATGAGTGCTGCCAGCATTGCTGCAGAGGTTGAAGGGGTGGGGGGTCAGCCTGTCAGTGCTCAGACCATACGCCGCACACTGCATCAAATTGGTCTGCATGGCTGTCGTCCCAGAAAGAAGCCTCTTCTAAAGATTATGCACAAGAACAACAGTTTGCTGAAGACAAGCAGACTAAGGACATGGATTACTGGAACCATGTCCTGTGGTCTGATGAGACCAAGATAAACTTATTTGGTTTAGATGGTGTCAAGCGTGTGTGGCGGCAACCAGGTGAGGAGTACAAAGATAAGTGTGTCTTGCCTACAGTCAAGCAAGGTGGTGGGAGTGTCATGATCTGGGGCTGCATGAGTGCTGCCGGCACTGGGGAGCTACAGTTCATTGAGGGAACCATGAATGCCAACATGTACTGTGACATACTGAAGCAGAGCATGATCCCCTCCCTTTGGAGACTGGGCCGCAGGGCAGTATTCCAACATGATAACAATCCCAAACACACCTCCAATACAACCACTGCCTTGCTAAAGAAGCTGAGGGTAAAGGTGATGGACTGGCCAAGCATGTCTCCAGACCCAAACCCTATTGAGCATCTGTGGGGCATCCTCAAACGGAAGGTGGAGAAGTGCATGGTCTCTAACATCCACCAGCTCTGTGATGTCGTCATGGAGGAGTGGAAGAGGACTCCAGTGGCAACCTGTGAAGCTCTGGTGAACTCCATGCCCAAGAGGGTTAAGGCAGTGCTGGAAAATGATGGTGGCCACACAAAATAGTGACACTTTGGGCCCAATTTGGACATTTTCACTTAGGGGTGTACTCACTTTTGTTGCCAGCGGTTTAAACATTAATGATTGTGTGTTGAGTTATGTTGAGGGGACAGCAAATTTACACTGTTATACAAGCTGTTCACTCACTACTTTACATTGTAGCAAAGTGTCATTTCTTCAGTGTTGTCACATGAAAAGATATACTCAAATATTTACAAAAATGTGAGGGGTGTACTCACTTTTGTGAGATACTGTAGATATATTGTGAGCCTAGTCTATACCTGCCACTGTGTGTGTGATAGTATTTCAGTGCACAAAAAAAAAGAATACATATTTTGTTTTTCTTTTTTTCCATTTCAGTGCACTGAAATACTGTCTCACACACAGTGGCAGGTATAGACTAGGCTCACAATATATCTACAGTATCTCACAAAAGTGAGTACACCCCTCACATTTTTGTAAATATTTGAGTATATCTTTTCACTCACACACACACACACACACACACACACACACACACACACACACACACACACACACACACACACACACACACACACACACACACACACACACACACACACACACACACACACACACACACACACACACACCTTGAAGAGTCCTTTGAGCATGATGTCGATGATCTTGTACTGCTGGTTAACGTCGCTGAGCTCCACCAGGTTCTTCAGGGCGTTCAGCTGCTCCTTCCTCTTGGTCTCAAACAGACGCTTGTCTGGACACACACTCAGGAAAAAACACACACTGCAGCACACACACAGACATACTCAGGAAAACACACACTGTAGCACACACACACACACTGTAGCACACACAGACAGGAAAACACACATACTGTAGGGCACACAGACACAAACACACACACTCAGGAAAACACACAATGTAGGACAGACACACACACAGACAGGAAAACACACACACTTTAGGACACACACAAACAAACACAGGAAAACACACACTTTAGCACACACACAGGAAAACCCACACACAGGAAAACACACACACAGTAGCACACAGACACACACAGGAAAACACACACACACTGTAGCACACAGACACACACAGGAAAACACACATTGTAGCACACACAGACAGGAAAACACACACTCAGGATAACACACTCTCGCACATACGATCATGAAGACCCACACTGTAGCACACACCAACACTCATGAAAACAGACAAACTGTAGATACAAACACTGCAGCATTACACATCTCCCCCCCACACACACAGGAAAACACACACTATAGAACACACAGACACACACAATCAGGAAAACACACTGTAGCACATAGACACAATCTTGAAGACCCACACTGTAGCACACACAAACACACTGTAGACAGGAACACTGCAGCATTACACATCCCCCCCCCCCCCCCCAGCAGGTGGATACAGATCTCCAGGTTGTTGTCATGTTTGTGTGGTGGGCTCCTGGAGGGGTCGGAGCCGAAGGCCCTGGGGACCAGAACCACCGCCAGCAGCACTGTGCATACGCTCCACATGGCCAGCAGGGGGATACACTAGAGGAGGACAGAGTTGAACAGGGCTGTGTAAACACACACACAATTTTTTATTGATTTGTTTGTTATGATTACTGTACTGTCCTGTATACTTTCTGCTGTGACTGAATGTCTCACCTGGGGTTAATCAAGTACATCCTAACATATTCATTAAGAGCTGATAGTCTGTGTGTGAGTGTGTGTGATTGATGCTTTTGTTTTTCAGTAAAACCGCATTCTATCATCACTGCTGAGCCTGTTCTCACCAATACAGGATCTTCATATTCAAGCCCATATTGGGAAATAAACAGAATTATATTGTACAACGGTTGATGAACCACTGGGAACAACGCTTCATGCTTTATGGAAAAGTTTAGGCTGCTGGAGGCAGGATCTTCTACAGCTGAATGAGAGGTAGAGTTCCCAGCAGCTTCCCAGCATATCTCACAGGAGGAGATTTAGGCAACTGTGTTGAAAGAAAAAAAACTGAAGCATCACCGTAACTATGGACAGTAAAAAGGTAACCAAATAATATAAAGTAAAAAAAAAAAAAACACAACTCAACCAAACTCTGAGGTGACGTGTCGGCTGCAGTCAGCAGAACTCTGACATCTCCTGGACATCTTCCCAGCTCACTGCCATAAAACACTGCATTATATATCCAAGTGGTAACCAAGTGGCTCAAATCCTTTTAGACATGGTGGTGGGCAGAGAAAGGTTCCTCTGAGGTAGAAGGTTAGGATGTCCAGGCGCTCTGGTGTCTTCTTCACCCCATTAGCAGAGATTAAAACAGTCTGTGTTTAGTTTTCACTATGAAAGTGAAAACCAAACAGTCACTGTGTTTTAATCCGCACTTAAGAAGATTTATGCCTTTGGTTCAAACCCCAACACTTTATCCTGTTGTAAGTGCAGATTCATAAACTCCAACACATTCAACAGATGGAGTACAAGGTTCTTTATGTGCGACTTCATCCCAAGCCAGCCGGCGTATAGGTCTACTGGTAATAAATCTCTCTAACGGGTCTACGGGCATGTAATGAAGATGTACCTGATGTTGCATCATGGAGCCTCTGAAGGATTTACTGGTTTAAAACGCACCATTAAACACACACACACACACACACACACACACACACACACACACACACACACACACACACACACACACACTATTGAACGTGGTGCGCCTAGCAGACAGGTGTTATTTTTTAATTAGCCCAAATTAAGTTGAAGTCTTTACAGGGGATCCTGAAGCAATGCTTCACTTGTTGGAGGAGCAACTTGTCTCTCAGATAGAGATCACATTTGGCTGCTGTGTGGTTAACAGATGGATCCGTCACCGTCTTCAATGTAAAATCAATATTATTGGTAGAGCCCTTAATCACAGCTCGTCTCAAAGGGCTTAACACGCTCACATTACAGGACAACCCCTAATTCACACATCACCCACTTCCATCATGCTGCAGCAGCGCGCGGACATGCATCATGTGGAGGATGCTCATCACGGCCCATATCTAAATATCGCCTTGTGAACCTTCAATCAGAGATTGGGCTAATTGATTGTCCGCTCCTTGACCCTCATTCATATGTCGCCAGGCAACCAAGCAGGTGGATTTACTGTTACACATCACACCTACTTACATGTTACTATTGCTATACCCAGCTATGCTGGATTCTTCATATTTTATAATCGAAATTGTTTTGTGTAGTTAGCCATGTAGCTTATTTAACCGCGTTCACATATCTCGAAAATAAATTCGTTGTCCAAATCAATCGATCGACAAATCGATTAAAGCCGTCAACGCATCTTTCATCCAACTGGACACACTAGCCACTGGTCAGCTCGCCTCAGCGGCCAATGGGATGTGGACACTACAGATCACTCACCGTGTGGTGGGAAGCAGCACCGCCAAACCAGAGCCGGAGATAATAACTCGGATATCGCTCCAAGTCCAACTTAACAGCACGTCTCAAAATGCATCGATCTGCCGCCAATCAGATGTGTATAATCCTCAAACGCACACGCTACGTTAGAGACATTCATTTGCATTCGGCTCTCGAATCGCTTCTCTGTCAGCGCCACGATCACAGAGGCTGAGTTGCCGTGGACGAATGACAAGCGATCACAGAGAGGGACGCAGTTTCCACACGGTCACTTTAGAGCAACACACACACAGGCAGAGCGGTGCACACGTAAATATTTCCCCTGTTGAGATTGAGACGATTACATTTAGATGACTATTCGATTTAGATTATTATAACATTACTAATCGGTTGGGCACTTGATTGACAATATTCATGGATTTTTTTTAACTTTAATATGAATGCAAACAAAATGTCAACAAAATGATTATTTTTTTAAATCAAGAAATATGGAATATGTCAATAACAATATAAATAACAAATAACAAGTATTTGTTTGGCTGATTTGAATCAACAGACAAACATCAAATTCAGCACGCGTTCATCGACCTCTGAATGGTGACGGTTGTCATGGTGAAGTCAGAGAGGCAGATGGACACGTCTCCCACGCGACTGACATCAAGGATCAAGGACTAACCAGAGTGAGCGAGAGAGTCAATCAAAAAACATTTACAGAGGAGAGAGAAAGGGGAGAGAGGTTGACAGAGCAGTCAATCAAAAATGAGTGAAGGAGAGAGAGCATGTGTAGTGTTTGGAGGGAAGTGAAGAGGAGGAAGGCAAAGAAAGAGGAGGAAGGAAGAGGAGGAAGGCGGTAATAAGCAGACCGAGCTATCATTCGTCAGGTAAAAAAACACTCCAGGGGGTATCTGTCCATGTGTCTCTAGTACAGAGCAGAGTGCAGGGTCAGTAGGCAGGGAAGCCTGAGTATTAAACATCTGTGTCTAATTATCTGCTGTAGGGTCTCTACGCCGGAGCTGGCGTTTATGGTTCTGTGTCTGGGATTCTGAAAAGTGAAAATGATGACGTACAAATGAACCTATGTGCCAACCTCCTCAGCTAGTCTTTCAGTAATAAACTGAAAGACATCTTTCCTGCTACGTTTTCCCGTTCATTTATTACAGCCTAGCTGATCCGTCCGTCGCCCTAACGTGTTGGAGAGGTGCACGCAACTCATGACTACAGCCTCTATGGGCTACGGCGGCGACGTAGACACCCACAGCGTAGCTATGGTGACGTAGAGACCCACGGTGTAGCTACAGTGACGTAGAGACCCACGGTGTAGCTATGGTAATGTAGAGACCCACAGCGTAGCTACAGTAACACAGAGGCCCATGGCATAGCTACAATGATGTAGAGACCTGCGGTGTAGCTACGGCGATGACGTAGAAACCCCTGTTGTAGCTATGGTGACCTGGAGGCCCACGGTGTAGCTTCGGTGACGTAGAGACCCTCGGTGTAGCTATGGTGACGTAGAGACCATAGCTATGAAACCTGGAGGCCCACAGTGTAGGTATGGTGACGTAGAGACCGTAGCTATGAGACCTGGAGGCCCACGGTGTAGCTATGGTGACGTAGAGACCGTAGCTATGAAACCTGGAGGCCCACAGTGTAGGTATGAGACCTGGAGGCCCACAGTGTAGCTATGGTGACGTAGAGACCGTAGCTATGAAACCTGGAGGCCCACAGTGTAGCTATGAGACCTGGAGGCCCACAGTGTAGCTATGGTGACGTAGAGACCGTAGCTATGAGACCTGGAGACCCACGGAGTAGCTACAGTCACGTAGAGACACAAGGTGCAGCTACAGCGGATATTAAATATTATATTTCAACTTTAAAGGATACAGTATGCTGGCAGATGGACGTTTGGGGGTGTGGGGGCCCCTTTGGGCCAGGGACCTGCTCATCGTTCTTACCCTCTCTCTGAGATCCTCCGTCAGGGACAAACCCAGCGAGTTCTGGAGCTTCAAGACGCCCCCCCACCCCCCACACACACACACACACAAACACACACAGGATTCGGTTGCAAAACATTATATATATATATATATAGTTTGTATGTGTGTGTACTGTAAATGTGTGTGTACCTGTGTGAGCAGGAGGTGTAGGGTGTGTTCTGCTTCCTGTCCAAGCTCCATGAAGCTCTGCCCCTCCAGAACCTTCATCACCTGACCAACCTCGGCCCCGCCCACTATGGCCCTGCCCCCTTGCTGAAGCAGCTAAACACACACACACACACATATAGGTACCAGAGATGTTAAAGCACATGTAATTGTACACTGAAGCCCAAATTACACTTCTACGTCAGCAGGTACGCTAAGATCCGCGAAGATCCACATCACTACACCGAAACCGTACGCGCCTCTTCTGCCGGTTGCAAACCTATTCGTACACAAAGATGTTCGGTTCCCCCAGAGGTTATGAACGTGTAGCCCTTTTCTGCAGAGGTTCACGTAAAGTAATGGCTGATTGGTCCAGCAGGGAACGTGCATAGTGTTCTGTTTTCGACAGCCAGATACGAGAATAAAATGAACCCGGTGAATTCGAAACACTGTGTTTTCAGTTGGTTGCAATAAACGAACCACTTTTCAGCTGTGCATTTGAACGATTTTTCTACATCTGTTCAATGGAGCAGACTCCGTCTCATGTACATTTGGGGTCGGAAGTGCTGTAAATGTTAACGTGCCCTGGAAGTAGAAATGCAGGCAGCTCTGCGAAGAGCCACGTCATGGCTCTGACTTGTGATGTGGATCTTCGCAAACGTGATGTACGCAGAACTGTAATTCCAGATTGACTGCCTGTACTGGGTTGGATTCCACAAATACAAACACACATACACACACACACACACCTACACATACACAGAAATGCACACACACACACGAAGTGGGGTCTGACCAGGCTGAGAAGGGTGAGCGAGGCAGGGTGCAGCAGGACTCTCTCTCCTGAGCTGAGCAGCGAATAGACAAGCAGACGGTTCCATGGCTGCTGCACCACATACTGGGCTGAGGGAGAGAGAGTGAGAGAGAGAGAGAGAGAGAGAGAGAGAGAGAGAGAGAGAGAGAGACACAGAGAGAGACACACACACACACACACACACACACACACACACTGGGTCTAGGTCCTCAAACAATCGGAATATATATCAATTAAACACACACACACACACCTACACACACAAACACACACCAGTAGTGGGACAATGTCGCTGCAGAAAGTCCAGCAGGGCACGGAGACAGTTGACCGAAGCTCTCAGCAACATATCCTGCTTCTGGTAGAGAGACATAGACAACCAATAGGACCAGAGAGAGAGAGAGAATCAATAGGAACAGAGAGAGAAAGATGTAGACAACAAATAGGACCAGAGAGAGAGAGAGAGAGAGAGAGAGAGAGGGAGAGAGAGAGAGAGAGAGAGAGAGAGAGAGAGAGAGAGAGAGAAAATCAATACGACCAGAGAGAGAATGATGTAGACAACCAATAGGACCAGAGAGAGAGAGAGAGATAGACAATTATTAATTACAGAGAGAGAGAGAGAAAGATATAGACAACTAACCAGGGACCAGGGAGAGCGAGAGCGAGAGCGAGAGACACCGACAATCAACAAAACCAGGGAGAGAGAGAGAGACATAGACAACCAACAGGACCAGGGAGAGTGAGAGAGAGACATAGACAATCAACAGGACCAGGGAGAAAGAGAGAGAGACACAGACAGCCAACAGGACCAGGGAGAGAAAGAGACATAAATAACTTTATGTCTCTATAATAGTCTTAGTCAAGTAAATATTTTGTGCCTTGGCATTGGAAACGTAAGTGTTTCCCATGTCAATATAGCCCTTTAAATTAGAACGTGACGGAATCACCAGGATCTTGAGATGTGTTCTTGATTGACACGCTTCACCCAGTAGAAAAACAAACCTGAAGCACAAGTCCATAAAGGGCAGTGGCCAGGCTGCGTGCTCCGCGGGCCCCCAAGGGGTACAGGGAGCTGTCCGAGGCCTCTAGGGGCCGGGGGCCTGTCAGCCAGGGGCCTGTGGTCACACATACCAGGGAAGACCTCAGGTCCACCTCTAGGAGGGACTGGAGGAGCCTGAGAGAACTGGCTGGAAAGAGGAGAGGGAAGAGAGAGGAGAGGAGGGGAAAGAGAAGAGAGGGAGGAGAGGAGAGGAGGGGAAAGAGAGGAGAGAAGAAGGCAGGGGGAAAAGAGAGTAGGAGAGGGGGAGAGGAGATGAGAGAGGTGGTGAGAGGAGAGGGAAAGCAATCCATCATGGGCCATTAAGACTTCCAGATGCACCACTTTGCCCTTTAGTGTGTAGACTATTAAACACAGTACTGTGTACATGGTATTGTTTGTATTATATTGTATTTATTGTGTTACCTAGAAGAAGTGTGTCTGTGTTTCTTTTCTGAAAGACCAGCTGCTGGATGGGGCTTTCCAACCTCCAGATGATCCTCTTATGAACCTTCAATAACGAAGAGGGAGAGAGAGATAGAGAGATAGAGAGGGAGGGAGGGAGGAAGGGAGAGGTGATGGTGTTGCTAGGTAACAAAGTGAGTGGAGCGGTTGCTATGTAACAAGTGAGTGGAGGGGTTGCTATGTAACACTGAGTGATGGTGTTGCTAGGTAACAAGGTGAGTGGAGGGGTTACTAGTAGGTAACAAGGTGAGTGATGATATTGATGGTAACAAGGTGAGTGATGGTGTTGCTAGGTAACAAGGTTTGTGATGGGGTGGCTAGGTAACAAGGTGAGCGGAGAGGTTGCTAGGTTACAAGGTGAGTGATGGTGTGGCTAAGTAAAAAGGTGAGAGGAATAGTTGCTAGGTAACAACGTGAGTGGAGGTGTTGCTAGGTAACAAGGTGGGTGGAGGGGGTTGCTACGTAACAAGGTGAGTGGAGATGTTGTCCAGGTAACAAGGTTAGTGGACGGGTTTTAGGGTAACAAGGTGAGTGGAGGGGTTGCTAGACAACAAGGTGAGTGACAGTGTTGCTAGGTAACAAGGTGAGTTGAGGGGTTGCTAGACAACAAGGTGAGAGTGTACCTGTGATGAGTGAAGATGTTGCAAGGTAACAAGGGAAGACAGGAGCAGGCGAGAGCAGCACATCAGAGCCGAGCGGGGAGATGTAGACAAGGAGAAGGAGGAGGAGGAGGAGATGACTGTCTGGAGCTGCTCTATCAGCCCCGTGTTGGAGAGCAGCATGGACACAGCTAGGAGGATGAACACATGCTAACACACCCTTAGAAGACATGCTGACAGATGGAAAGACGGACAGGTAGAAAGACAGACGGATGGACAGGCAGACAGTGTGTCTCACCTCTGTCAGCCAGGTGTGTGGGACAGAGTGTCAGGTTACAGTAGAGGTAGTTGAGAGCAGGCAGCAGACTGTCTGAGCTGGTGGTCTTCACCCTTCCTACAAGGTTACTCACTAACACACGCACACGCATGCACAAACTTTATCCAAAGTTAAGGTTCAGCTCTGTGTCTGCATGTGCGTACCAGTGACCTGTGTTCTCACCACGGTAGAGCAGTTTGAACTGGAGGCCGTCCACATCACCGTCTGAGGAGGAGGCAGCGTCCTGCACCACACACAGCAGCCGCAGCACCAGAGGGAGAGAGTCTACCGCTACAGAGACAGAGCGAGAGCGAGAGCGAGAGAGAGAGAGAGAGAGAGAGAGAGAGAGAGAGAGAGGCTGCTCACGAGTGCAGATGGCAGTGGCCACTAAGAAATGTTTGCTGTAGTCAGGAGGAGGAGTGTCGACTCTTGGGTGAATCTCACAGGTGGTAGTGGTCATGTGTTGTTCCTCAAGGCTGGCCCTCTGCAGCGCCTGCAGCAGGGCCGGCCTCAGCAGGCCACTCAGAGCCTCCCCACAGCGCCCCCTGTCCCTCAACAGGACCTCCAACACCCCCACCGCACGCTCTGCTAGGAGGACCTCACTGGTACACACCATGTCCTGACCACAGACAGACGGACGGAGGGAGAGACAGGTGCAGAGGCAGACAGAGAGACAGATAAGCAGGTGGCGAGACAAACACACAGGCAGACAGACAGACAGAGAGACAGGCAAACAGGGGGAGAGACAGACAGATAGGTGGAGAGTCAGTCAGATAGATATTGAACAGTAAAGACGGTGAGGAGAGACAGACAAGTTGAGTAAGTCTGACAGATATTGACCATTAAGATGGTGAGGAGAGATAGACAGGTGGAGTCAGTCAGACAGATATTGACCATTAGGATGGCGAGGAGAGCCAGACATTGAATAATAAGATGGTGAGGAGGGGAGGACGGTACCAGCAGGGTGAGCACTACAGCTGGCTGGTCTTTCATCAGAGACTGAAGCTCTCTGGTCTCCATGTCTGACTGCTGCTCCATAACCTCCATCACCTCCTCTCCCGGGCCCTCCTCCACCTTCCCCTGATCACCAGCAGATAACAGGGTACAGTACCATAAGATACCAGTTTACAGAACAGTACCAGTAGCAATGGATCAATTGAAATCACCTTACATACATAGTCATCTATTATGTTGCTTAAAGGCAGCTGCCAACATACATATATATATAAATATATATATTTTATATATTAGATATATTTATATATATATATTGTTTGTATATTTATGTAGTACATATTGTACATATATATATATATACGCACATAATGTATATATTGATTTCTTTTATTAGTATTTTTTGGGAGGTACTGCGGCCTGGATGCAGAGCGTTGCCCCTAGCGACAGCTCCAGTGGGTCTCACCGCTGTGGGTGGTGGCTCTAGGGTCTGGGCTGGTGGTTGTGTGGTTTGTGCTAGTGGTCTTGGTTGTGTGGTCTGGGGGGTCAGCCACAGCTCCAGGACTCTCCTACCCAGCCTCTGGGCCAGCTCGGGGTAGCGGTAGATAAAGCGGAGGAGGGGAGGGTGGTGGGTGTAGACGGAGGAGAAGCTGTCACACGACGGCAGGCCTTTGATCACCACACTCAGCAGCGCCTGGTGGAGGTCACGTTAACTTTATTAGTATGGTCCTTCATCACAGTGACAGTCTCAAAGGGCTTCACAGGCGTCAAAGCCTACCCTAAGCCATTTAACGGCCAAGAGAAACACAATTTGTTTCTCTTGGTGGGGAGAATCCTTTAGAAGGAACACAGAACAAGGACGATTAGGAGTTTGATGCTGAATGGGCAGAAGTATAGTAGCATAAACAAGAAGAAACAGAGGTTTCCACGAAGAGGGTTCTCCGCAATGAATGTAATAGTGGCGCTGTGTCACCATGGTCCTCTCCAGCGCCACCACCAGGTGACATTTGGTTGACGTTGTTGTTTTTCCCATTTAATTTCTGAAACGGTTAAATTGGTTAAAATGTATGTTTTATTTGGATGATGCTTCAAAAACAAAAACTACAATATCACGAGTAAGTCTTTCGGTCTGGTTCGGTTACGGCCGAGCTACAATGTAAAACGGGTCACACACCAGATGAGCTATTGGGACACAACTAGTGGGAGTGTCCACCCATATGTATGATGGGTAGATCAGTCTACCAGTTGGTACGGTCCACTGGGTAGGCTGGTAGATCCATCATACATCTGGGTGGGCACTCCCACTTGTGATGTCACTAAAGGGACGATTTAGATTTTTAACAGCCAAACAGGTAAAGTAGTGGCCCTTTAATAGTAAACAACAAGACAACGCTGTGTTAATTAGAAAACCAGTGTGGGGTGAGGTGTTGAGTGTGTGTGTGTTTATATGTATGTGTGTGTGTGTGTGTGTGTGTATGAGCGTGTTCTTAGCATGTAGAGCTTTGCTACCTGGTCCAAGGGAGGGCCGTGGTTGTGGGTAGCGGCCAGCAGGTAAAGAGCACACCTGAGCAGGGGGTGGGGCAAGGGGCGGTCTCCCTGCTCCTGGAGAGACCGCAGAAGGTACAACACACCTGAGAACACAGAGGGATCTGGGAGGAGCCTGGACACACACACACACACACACACACACACACAAGCTTCAGTTCATTCGTTATCTATGTAACATCAGGTACCTGTTGCTATGCCATGCTATCAAGTATCATGATGTCTGTGTTAGCATCATGCTATCATGTATCATGGTATCTGTGTTAGCATTATGCTATCAGGTATCATGGTATCTGGGTTAGCATCATACTATCAGGTATCATACCTGTGTTGGCATCAAGCTATGAGGTACCACTGTAAGCATCATGCTACCAGGTATCATGATACGTGAGTCAGCATCAAGCTACAAGGTACTTGATTAACCATTATGCTAACAGGTACCTGAGTGACCATCAGGGTACGAGGTGCCTCACCTGTCCCCGTGCTCCATGGCTAGCATGAGGATGATGAGCAGGCAGTGCTGTGGGGCCCAGGCCCCAGTAGTGTCAGGATGGTCAGGGGCCTCGGCTAGCAGCAAGGGCCACTCTGACACCCGGCAGCACAGCCTGGGGAGACCACGGAGCAGCACCGCCTCCAGCTCCTCCAGGTCTGGAGCAAAAACAAACAACCAGGAAACCTGCTGTCTCAGTGTGTTGATCTGATCCTCTCTCTCTCTCTCTCTCTCTCTCTCTCTCTCTCTCTCTCTCTCTCTCTCTCTCTCTCTCTCTCGGTATTGGCTCCGTTATCAGAGTCATGCCAGTTTCATTAATAGTATTCTTAATCACAGTACATTAGTCTCAACGGATGCTTTTCTGCAGCTAGCTATCAGTTTTGTTGAAAATGATTGAAATGATGTATGGTGATAAAAAGTATCCACTGCTTCAAAGCACTTGGTAATTTAAAAGTTGATTGAGAGATAATACATTCCTATAGTCATTGATCCATGGTTGTATAGGTTTTATTCCAACTTTTTCAACTCAAATTAATGATGGCTGCATACATATATCAGAAATGTAGCAAACAGGAGGGGGCAACAGGGGGCGCTGATGTGAATGACAGAGCTGTGGATTAGTGATAAGAACAGCTCTCTGCTTTCAGTCAGCACTTCATTCGGAACACAGGGTTCCTCCCTAGGGACTCCAGTCAAAGCCAGTCACAATAATGGCAACCACGGTCCTTAAAGGGTTCCCAGACCTTCTCTAGATGGCTGCATTACAACCATAAAGCAATCAAAGATCAATGGTGTAATGGAAAATGTTTTAATGTAATTAACAGAAGAACAGGGACAGAAAGTGAGGTAACAATTAAACACTGCAGAGAAAAACTGTTTGTATGAAAAGGCAAACCAAATCTACTAAACAGAACAGAAAAAAATACAGCAGAGAGGGAAAAAACAAACAAGAGAAGCAAAGGAAAGAATGGTCAAGATAAATATCTGGGAGAGAGAGGAGCTGTTGACAGAGAGCAAGAGACAGAGAGAGAGAGATGAGAGAGAAAAAGAGGAGCTGTTGACAGAGAGAGTGAAAGAGAGGATCTGTTGACAGAGAGAGGGGTAGATGGTGAGAGAGAATTAGAGAGGGTGAGAGAGGGGGGGGGGGAGAGAGGGACAGAGAGAGGAGTGAGAGAGAGGGGGGAAGTGGAAGAGAGGCTGAGGGAGAGAGAGAGGGGTAGCAGTACACCTGGCAGTATTGAGAAGACCATGCTACCTGTACTCATAAGTATCTGACGACAGGTTGCATCCTTATGAAATGAACGGTGAGTGTGAATACCGGTGTGCCGTGAAGCTTGGAGTGACTGGGACAGCAGACACATGCTGAGCTTCAGTATAAATCCACAGCATGACTCCTCCAGAGCTGGATTTCTGAGGACACAGGACACACTGTCACTCTACTGGTATATGAGGACACAAGACTCACCTTCGCTCTACTGCTATCAGATGACACAAGATACTGGTATCTGAGGACACACTGTATCTCTACTGGTATCTGAGGACATACTATCACTCTACTGGTATCTGAGGACACTCTGTAAGTCTACTGATATCTGAGGACAGTGTCACTGCTGGTATCTGAGGACACACTGTCGCTCTGTTGGTATCTGAGGACACACTGTAGCTCTGCGGGTATCTGAAGACACACAGCGAGAAGAGAGAGAGAGAGAGAGAGAGAGAGAGAGAGAGAGAGAGAGAGAGAGAGAGAGAGAGAGGATGCAGGTGTAATGGGAGAGTGTAGGAGAGAGAAAGTAATGACGAGCCCCAGTTTGTTCAGGAAAAACTCCAAAATAACTGCACGCACACACACACACGTTATGTGGTTACCTGTTTCCTACACACAGGAGAGCTTTGTGTTCCAGAGCTAATCTGTAGAAACCTGAGGATGCTGGAGGGAGAAAGAGAGAGGGAACAGAACAAGAGGAGGGCCAATCAAGCCTACAGCACTAAGGTGGGGGGGAATGGAGCGCTAACATTCAGTGTTAACAGTGTTAACAGTCATTGTTAACAGTCAGTGCTAACCGTCCTTGCTAGCGGTCCTCTTCTAAACCTCCCCTGCTAGACTTCCTGCCTCAGTGCTGTAGGTTTAAATTTGTGACATGATGTAGCGTCTGTGTTGTCCCCACCACCCCTCATGTGGTCTGCAGGCTTCAGGCTTACAGAGGAAGCCCACAGCCAAAACCAACCACAGTCACACTGTAAGTCAAGATTCATTATGAGTTCACCCATGGTCACTCTCAACAACAGCTGTCATCATTATCAAGCTGTCATTACCAATCTGTCAATATCAATTTATCATTATCAATCTATCAATATGAATCTGTCATTATCAATTTATCATTATTCATCTGTCATTATCAATCTGTCATTATCAAGCTGATATTATTAATCTATCATTATCCATCTGTCATCAATCTGTCATTATCAACATATCATTATCAATCTGTGTATGCATCAAAGATTGAACTAGTTTTCAGGGGTCAAAGCATTAAAGACACTAATTAACCTGTTTTTGTTTGTTTGTGTGTGTGTGTGTGTGTGTGTGTGTGTGTGTGTGTGTGTGTGTGTGTGTGTGTGTGTGTGTGCGTGTGTGTGGCCTGTTCCTAGGTATTGTTGTTATTACCGAGTTTCGAGGCGAAGAGGTGCATGATGGGGGACATTGCGGGGGTGAGCAGGGTAAACTGGGAGGACAGGATGATGTAGAAACTCTGAAGCATCTGGATGTTAGGAGCCCGCTCACACACCCTCTGTCACATACACACACACACACACACACACACACACTAACTGACAAGAAATGTAGGGTTCAAAAAGCATTGCTCTTGGAGAAGTATCAGCAGCCATCAGCCTTTGTCTCATTTGTTTATTCAAACATAAATGCTCCCTACTCCCTACCACTCCATTTGGAGCCACTCATTGAAGTAGAGCTTACAGTCACAGTAGGGATGCAGACTGTGTCGCAGTAGCGCAGCAGACACACACACATTGACTGCAGCGAGTCCCCTGCTGCATTCTGATTGGTCGGAGCCATGAAGACGTTCTCCTTCAGCAGTGGATCTGATACACACTGCTCTGCTAACCTGAAAACATGAAAACACACACACACACACATGCACGCACATGCACACACACACACACACACACACACACACACAGGTGGATATAGGTGTGTCCAGATAGAGATAGGTATGTACAGAAGTGTACAGGTGTATACAAATGTACAAAGGTATATACACAGGTGAAACAGGAAAGTATATGTGATTACAGGTGAGCACAGGTGAATACAGGTGTATCAAGCAAAATACAGGTGTTTACAGGTTAGTACAGGTGTATCCAGTAAAATACAGGTGTTTACAGCTTAGTGCAGGTGAACACATGTGTATCCAGCTAAATATAGGTAAGTACTGCTGAATACAGGTGTATCCAGTTAGAGTCCAGGCGAATGCAGGTGTGTACATGTGTTTACAGGTGAGTAAAGGTGTTGAGCTGACCTGCAGGCTGCCTGGACGCACATTAGGGCCTGGAGAAGAAATGCCCCCGACCAAGAGGCCCGGGAACTGGGGTCTCCACTCTTCACACTCCACTGGAGGAGGAAAAGAGAGGAGAGGAGGCAAGACGAAGGGATGATAGGAAGGGGTGGGAGGAGAAAAGAGGAGTTATCCAGCTATTGAAAGAGAAGCACAAATACTCAACCCCCCCCCCCCCCCCCCCCCCCCCCTCCACACACACACACACACACACACACACAAACACACACACACACACTCACAGTGCTTCGTGGTTGACAAGCCACGGGTAGGTCAGTACATCTGTCACTGACAGCTTCGATCAGCTTCTCTATGGACCTGAACTGAACTGGACTGGACTGGTGGTGGAGTCTGGATCACAGACAGAGAGAGAGGGAGAGAGAGAGACAGATGAAGAGGAAGGGTAAGACAGACAGACAGGGAGAGGAAGAGTAAGACAGGTAAAAGTGCATTGTATTTTGATGTGTCCTAGTGTTTCATCACAGTGGTGGTGTGTGTTGATGATAGTGTTATGGTGTGTTCTAGTTATGGATCACAGTGGTGGTGTGTGTTTTGTGTGCAGGGTCACCTGAGCAGGGAGGAGCCAGCACTGGCAGCCTGCCGGGCCACCAGCAGACAGGGGGAGGAGACACCAGAGACCACTGCTTCACACACTGCTTCGAACCCTGGACCGCTGGGGAACAGACGCATCCCCCCTGGCTGCCTACACACACACACACACACACACACACACACACACACACATGTACGGACACACATGCAAGTACGCACGCAAGCACGGGCGGGCACACACATACACACAATATCTTGTAATACTTTAATAAAGATGAATAGACTACTGTTAGAGGTATAATTTTATGGTCTCCCAGGCAGAGAAGATCTGTCAACAAACACCCATAACCTCTCACTCTGTTTAACACCTATGTTAGACTGTTGTCACAACAAACGCACACATTCAAACACATACACACATGCTTGTACTAACACACATATATACAGACATTCGCACACACACACACACACACACACACACAATACATAAACTAGTTTACCATGTTCTCTCTCACATACCAACATACATTCGCCAGCTCAGCATTTCTAAGGCCAGGGTCAAGTGAAGCTCCTTCATACTGAAGGACAAACTCTCCTGATCAGCAGTAAAAAGGTGTTTTCCCAATGTCCCCACTTTGTACTATGCAGCCTAGTGGGCTGTCCCTCACACTCTCTGGGTTTCTTTATAGGGACATAGGTAGCTGGCAGGTGTGTTGTGGGGACCCAACCTGTCCAGGATCTCAGTAAGCAACAGCAGGCCTTGGGTCTGCACCTCCAGGTTAGTCAGCCTCAGGGCTTCCTTCAGACTGCGTACCAGGGCCTCAATACCTGAAACACATACACACACACAGATGCTCACAAGTCATTTTTTGCAAGTCCAAGTCAAGTCTCAAGTCTTTGGTCTCAATGCAATGAGTTATTTTTTTCTTTCATTAAAAAGCTAAATATTAGGCTAATCCATTTCCAAACATTGTAAAATATGAATACAGTAAATGGATACATACAACATGACAGACGTTTTAATTTAAATAGTGTATGTTTTTAGTATTTGTTTTTCCCTGTATTAATGTAAGCTGTGTGAGTTTTTGCGAGTTATTGTTAATTTGTTGAGCAGACAGAAATGTGTTGAATGCCTTTAAAAAAAGACGTGACGGCATGTAAACACAGAGCACTACGGAGTTAGTTTGGCCTAGTAAGGAAAAGAGCTACAACAGATAATACCATAGACTGTATGGTTAATACACTACCAACACTGATTTAACCCAACATATAATCAAGTGTAATTGTTTCGCCTGTGATACGCTCTGCAGGTATCAATATGCGTAGACAGAGAAACAGAGATTAGTGCGGCCGATTGATTTTGTATTGTTCACGTGTCCCATATTTCGAGTCCGAAGTCTTTTGAGGACGAGTCTCAAGTCAAGTCTCAAGTCTCTGAGTGTGCGTACAGCTCTGACACACACACACACACACACACACACACACACACAGTCTGACTGTAGATCAAGTGATACAGTATTATATATATCTGTATATACTGTGTGTGTGTGTGTGTGTGTGTGTGTGTGTGTGTGAGTGAGTGAATGAGTGAGAGTGTGTGAGTGAAAATGTGTGTGTGTGTGTGTGTGTGTGTGTGTGTGGTGTCTGACTGTAGAAAGAATGACAGTGTTTATACTTTATATATGTGTATAGACGGCAGATGTGTTAGTGTGGTGACTGACCGTAGACAGAGTGACAGTGTGAGTAGAACAGAGGGTCTTTGCAGAGCAGCAGCAGACAGTTGTAGAGCGACCAGAGCAGAACCTCTGATCTGGTGCTGGACACGCGCTCAAAAAGGAACTCTGGAACACATTCACATGATGGACTATCTCTTTAGAATATATTCACAAGTATCATCTCTATAGAACACATTCACATGATGTACTATCTCTTTAGAACACATTCACATGATGTACTATCTCTTTAGAACACATTCACATGATGTACTCTCTGTAGAAACCATTCACATTATGGTCAATCTCTATAGAATCTCTAATGTAATGTTTATGCAATAAACCTTACCTTATGCAACCTTATGCAAACCTTGATTTGTTGAAGCTGCTCCAATATAATATATAATATACCTATAAATATATAATATTTAATATATCTATAGAGAAATATTATACATATATCTATATATCTATATATAGATATAGGTGTACATATATTGTTTTAGCTGCTCCAATAGTGACTGTATGCTTTGATTGTTGTCAGCCTTACTTCTGACGCTTTGGATAAAAGTGTCTGTTTAATGAATGACTCAATGTTTAAGTGTGTTTGTGTGTGTGTGTGTGTGTGTGTGTGTGTGTGTGTGTGTGTGTGTGTGTGTGTGTGTGTGTGTGTGTGTGTGTGTGTGTGTGTGTGTGTGTGTGTGTGTCTCACCTGGCAGGTCAGCTAGGATGAAGGGGGCGCAGTACTGGCTGGGAGAGTGCACGAGGACGGCTACCATGCACTGAGCACTGGCCACCTGCAACAGCTCATCACCACTCAGTAGCAGCTGGGGATGAATGCACCACTTCAGGTTTAACCCAGCGTTTGGACCGCACCACCTCTGGTAAACCCAGCATTTAAACCCCACCACTTTAGGTAATCCCCCAATTTTACCACACCACCTCAGGATTAACCAATCGTTTAGACCGCACCACCTTAGGTTAACCCGAATGTAGACTGCACCTCCTCAGGTTAACCCAGTGTTTAGACTACACAACCTCAGGATTAACCCAGGATTTAGATGGCACCGCCTAAGGCTTTACCCAGCATGTACACTGTCACCGCACCACCTCACACTACCCCCTCAGGTTTAACCCAGCGTTTAGACTGCTCAACCTCAGGATTAACCCAGGATTTAGATGGCACTGCACCACCTCACATTCAACCTCAGGTTCAACCCAGTGTTTAGAATCGACCATCTCCGAATTAAACCAGCATTTAGACACTACCACCTCAGATTAACCCAGCTTTCAGAAAAAACACCTTGAAATAAACCTAGCGTTTAGAGTGCACCACCTCAGGAGTAACTCAGCCTTAACCCTGGGTTAGACCACACAAACTCAGGTTCAACCCAGTGTTTAGACTGCATCTGCTCAGGATTAACCAAGCATTTAGACAAGACCGCCTGTCCCTGTTTCATGGTGTTGTAGTGGTTTCATGGTATTGTAGTGTCTTCATGGTGTTATATTGATGTTGCTGTGGTTTTATGTTGTATTGGTGTTGTAGTGGTTTCATGGTGTTGTATTGGCGTTGTAGTGGTTTCATGGTGTTGTATTGGTGTTGCAGTGGTTTCATGGTGTTGTACTGTATAGTGATGTCATCACTTGACGCCATCATATCCACAAGAATGTGACTTCCTGTTCCCTGTGCGTTGTACTTTTTTGTGTTATTCGTGTATACAGTTGGTTCATGTACACAAACACTGACTCAAATGACAAGGTCCAAACAGACCTCTTCTATGAACTCTATGAGGGGACAGATGGATAAATAAATATAGCTTTGTATTGGCTTGTTGTGAGGGCCATAGAAACGCACTGTGCCTGCAAGAGAAGGCTTCCTCCACCATTTACTGCCATGATGCCTTGGCATTGCGTGGTTCCATTTAGATACATAACCACCATGTGAAGCATAGGTGCAACATTTGTAATGGTTTACGTTACCGTAAGGGTTTGGTGTGGTTACAGTCGTGGTAAGAACCTGGGAGGAAGCAGTAATGCATCATGGGAATGTTTTCTTTTTAGTTACAACTGTACATAGCAACACAACCCCAACAGGGCTAGAGTGTGCAAACTGTACTTTCAATCGAGCTGATCATCATGACCAGTAACAGGAAATAACGTTCTGCATCTCTTTCCCACGCACTGGCACAGATACTTCTCCCCGGGTCAGACAAACAGGTAATTCTCTGTGGTTCCATCTGAAAGGCCGAGCTAATCTAGGATCAGACTGTTTTCTTACTGCTATCATCAGTGAGGGAGATCTTTGGGAGATAGACAGAGAGAGAGAGAGAGAGAGAGAGAGAGAGAGAGAGAGAGAGAGAGAGAGAGAGAGAGAGAGAGAGAGAGAGAGAGAGAGAGAGAGAGAGAGAGAGAGAGAGAGAGAGAGAGAGAGAGACAGAGAGACAGAGAGACAGACAGACAGACAGACAGACAGACAGACAGAGAGACAAAGTCAGAGAGAGAGAGAGACAGAGAGAGATGCAGAGACAGACAGAGACACACAGACAGACAGATAGACTGAGAGGCAGACAGAGAGAGAGACAAAGAGAGACAGACAGGCAGACAGAAGGACGGAAAGAGACAGACAGACAAAGAGAGAGCGAGAGAGAGTGATAGTGAGAAAGAGAGCAGGATGTTTGCAGCACAGTGACCTTTTTAAGGATGAGTGGTAGGAGCCGGTGTTCAGGGGAGGGCTCCGTCTCTGGGTCCTGGGTGTCTCTGGAGCTGCTGAGGTTCTGCTCGGACCCGGGCCCGGGGGGAGCAGCCTGGCTGTTCATAAGACACGACACGCTCTCCCTGGACTGCACCAGCTGCTTCAGTAGACCTGCATAACCAGGAGCAGGACAATATACAATACATTTTTAGATCAGATGCTCATTAGTGCACATTTCTGTACTAAACAATAAAAAGAAGGTGACAAGATAACTATGACAGATCGGCCCATAGCTCTAGATGATGGGCCCCTAGCTTTAGAGATGAAGGGCCCCTAGCTCTAGAGAGGATGGGCCCCTAGCTCTAGAGGTGTAGGGCCCCTAGCTTTAGAGATGATGGACCCCTAGCTCTAGAGATGATGGGCCCTTAGATTTAGAGATGATGGGCCCTTAGCTTTAGAGATGATGGGCCATTAGCTCTAGAGATGATGGCCCACTAGCTTAAGAGATGGGCCATTAGCTTTAGAGATTATGGACCCCTAGCTCTAGAGATGATGGGCCCCTACCTCTAGATGATAGGCCCCTAGCTTTAGAAATTATCGACCCTAGCTCTAGAGATAATGGGCCACTAGCTCTAGAGCTGATGGGCCCTTAGCTTTAGAGATGATGGGCCATTAGCTCTAGAGATGATGGGCCACTAGCTTTAGAGATGATGGGCCACTAGCTTTAGAGATTATGAGCCCCAAGCTCTGGAGATGATGGGCCCCTAGCTTTAGAGAGGATGGGCCCCTAGCTTTAGAGAGGATGGGCCCCTAGCTTTAGAGCTGATGGGCCATTAGCTCTAGAGATGATGGGGCCCCTAGCTTTAGACTCACCCAGACAGTTGAGCGTGAGTTCTGGTGTGCAGGCGTCGGTGAGGGTCTGCAGCAGTGTGCTGCACAGGCGGTCACGGAGGGCAGGAGGAGGGGTCAGGGCTGGTGCCATGGCAGCGGGCGAGGTCCCGCCCAGCAGCACGTGCCACAGGTAGAAGAGGGAGGCCTTGAGGCCCGGGTCAGGGTGCAGCAGGGCAGAACACAGGCCTTCCAGGAAGGGCACTAAGAGAAAGAGGAGGGTCCCAGCCGATAAAACAATGCAATGTGCAATGTGCAGGGAGACAGAGACCCGGGTCCAGATACAAAAGATAAGACTATGAGAGAGATAGAGAGACAGGGATGGTGGTGGGGGGCAGAGAGGGAATGAGACTTTGGAAAGGTAAAAATTAAGTAAAGCTCTGGAATAGAGAACATTGGATGTGGCTGTATGTGTTAGGGTGGGTGTGGGGTTGATTTATTTACTGTAAATAGCTCCACAGCCCTTTGTTGAGTGACGGGCCACCACCTTACAGTGAAGACAATCAATAGTAGGGCATGCAACCTCCATCTCTACCACCACCCGCCCAGGCCACAACCTCCCCCACTGTCCCCCGTACTGGGACAACAGAGCAGTAAGAAATACTAGGGGTATCTCACCATACTGGGCCAGCAGAAGAACAGCCAGGTCAGGGAGGGCCTCCACCATCTTGCCCAGGAAGGTGAAGGTAGGCAGGAGGCTCCGCCCACATTGATGATCACACAGCTGGAGGTCAGACCACAGTATTAGAACTTACTCTGTAGTATTACTACTAACCCTACTGTAGTATTAATACTAACCCTACTGCAGCATTAATACTAACCCTTCTGTAGTATTAATGATAACCCTACTGTAGTATTACTACTAACCCGACTGTAGTATTACTACTAACCCTACTGAAGTTATAAGTAAGTAGTAAGCAGTTGTTATGATTGCAAGGCACATAACAGGAGAAGGCTGCAGCCCAGAGTCAGAGACAAACATGATTTGGGGTTATGGCTTTAAGGAGCAAGTAGGGGATAGGGCATCTCCTCATCTCATCCCAGATAACCATTTGGCTGGGAGGCAAATACCCTAACCAGTAGACTGCCAGCATCACTACACAGGGGACCTAGCGATGGCAGCAGCAGTCTCTAGGACCTCGCAAGGTGCTTTTCTTTGAACAGCCTCACCCTCAAGGTGACACACACCAGCACTAACCATAATACCATGCTAGCTGTTTACTAAACAATGCTGGCTAGCAACCGCCAACAGCTACAAGCCTCTGGCCTATAGCTCTGCATATGTGTCAGTGTGTTTAAATATGTGGGTGTGCTTGTGTAAGTGTGTTTCATACCTATTTGTGTGTGTGTATGTGTGTCTACTTCTCACCTATCTGTGTGTGTGTGTGTGTGTGTGTGTGTGTGTGTGTGTGTGTGTGTGTGTGTGTGTGTGTGTGTGTGTGTGTGTGTGTGTGTGTGTGTGTCTCACCTGTGTCTGTATGTCCTCCAGAATGTGGTGGACGTAACGGTCACTTTTTAGCTCAAGAAGAAGCTGAACCAACACTGTGCAATCACACACACACACACACAAACACACAAACATGAGAAAACATGTGAAGGAAAACACTGTATTGGTCAACAGAAGGTCAGGTTATGCTCCTTTAAGACACAACAATGATGGGACTATGTGTTACCTTGGATGACCTGATCCAGGGCAGCTGGGTCCTTCATGGTCCGCAGCATCCCTGGGGAGAGAACCAGAACAGACCCTGTAAACTAACCTGACACACTTTCATCTAGAAAACCAGGACAACAGACACTGTAAACTAACCTGACACACACTTTAATCTAGAGAACCAGGACAACAGACCCTGTAAACCAACCTGACACACCACCTAGAGAACCAGGACAACAGACTCTGTAAACCCACCTGAAACACCACAGGACAAACGACCCTGTAAACCAACCTGACACCAACTACACCACTTTTCCACCAAATTAGCTGTGGTTTTTTAACCGGTTCCGTCAGGAATCTTGGAACCTTGGTGAAATCGAGATAACCATCCCGCATTTCCACCAGTTTTGAGTGGAGCCATTGTAATCAAGGATGCGTCATCAACAGAGGGCGTTGCAAAACGCACACCGGAAGTAGCAGTACACTCTTTTTTACAACCAAAAAAGTATTTGCTTTTCGCAAAAACGGAAATACCTACTGGTACCTTACACATATAGGCCTGTACAGGCCACCGTAGTCATTGGAAAGGGAGGGTTGGGGGGGGGGGGGGGGGGTGCATTCAGTTGGTTGCTGCATCTCACCACTACTAAATTCTACACACTGGACCTTTAAGTATCTCAGCAATATCAATTGAGACATATGCCTTATAATAGAACCCCAGAGAACCCTGAATAACCAAAATAGAACCAATCTTTACAGTCAGGGTAAGAGCATTTGAGCTATTTTAAGGTAGCAATAACCCAAAATACTAAGATACTTAAGCTTCAAATCACAAAATGAACATCCATCCATGTTACATAACTACTGAGGAAACGTACCGAGGAGAGAGGCGGTGAAGTGGAGGCATACTCGGTGGTCTTGTTGGAGCAGGGCGCCCAGAGCTCCAGGAGAACATATCAGCGCCCCACTGATACCAGACAGAGCCACACACTTCCTCACAGACTGCATGGACAGGACATACAAAGATATGGAATATTACACTTAGCCCCCCTGTATAAGGTTTTGTCACATCACATATGTGGCAACAAAGGAAAGCTAAATTATTGAATGACTAAATAAGTGTATATATATATATATATATCACGTTTTTAGTAATGGACACAACCTACCGAGATTTCTTTACTTTCCATCATTTCGATTACACAGGCTACACACAGCATTACCCCCCCTCCGTCCTGAGGTCCCAGGCGACCCGTCCATTTTGGGTCGTGTCTGAAGTGGAACTTGTCATAAGCGACATCAACGGACGCCATCCCCGACTTTAAGCTCAACACTTAAGTAGCAGCGGTCACTTCAAAATCACCACCTTTAACTCAATACTTAAGTAACAGCTATCACTTGAAAATCACAACATTTAAACTCAATACTAAAGTAGCAACTGACACGTTAAAATCACATGTAAGTTAGTACTATAAAGTTAGCAGCTGTCACTTTTGCAGTCAAGCTAACTTTATAGCTACCTGAGGCCGCCTAGCAAGTTAAACTGACTCAAAATGTACCTGTTTGTTGGCAAAGGTAAGTTACATGTGTCATATCTCGAATAACTTATCTAAAATGTAAATGAACAACATTTCGACGGTCCGATCATTTGGCAGATTAACTCTGAAGCTGTGAAAAAGAGGTTGAAATTCGCGGGGTTGGTGACAGCGCGTGCAGTTTCTTGGCATTTGATTTCCTTTAAACGAGGTGATGGTTTCTGTTTTAATTTTGTGTGTGCGTCTGCGTGTGTGGTTGGATGTGTTTGTGCATAGGTATATGTGATGTTTACGCCTGTTCTATGGTCATGCCCAATATTTACAAATGCACAGAGACGATATGGTAAAAGGGGTCGTTGTTATGGGTTTCTCCCTTGTTTGGACCCGAACTCCTCAGAGGCAGATAAGGCAGAGAGACAAGTGAACCCGGAGTCACATCAGAAGTCAGATGGAAACTTTTATTTCCACGAAGGACCGCTAGCGCAACACACAAGACCACTTCCTGTGTATAAACCATATATGTATATACTGACACGTAGGCCTACCAGCACGTAGGAGCGAGACACACACACACACACACACACACACACACACACACACACACACACACACACACACACACACACACACACACACACACACACACACACACACACACACACACACACACACACACACACACAGAAAACGTAGGTGTATTTCTAAAAATCTAAACAGTGAACTTCCTAATATGATGTATATTATTCAGTGTTGTAACTATGACGAAGGCAACAATGTGCGCGCGTAGACAATAAAGTTGGGACCATTAACGCCGTTAACCAAGTAGTTGTCATGACGACTAATGGACGTCTCGAGTGACCAATAGTGGTGCCCCGTTCCGTGGTGACGTGATGTAATTATTGGATGACTTTCTGCAGTGTTTGAGTTTTGAAATGTAGCTCCCAGCTTGGCGGAGGAGGGCGGTGCAAGGGGGGGCGGTTCAGTGAAGACAGACTGAAGTGGCTGTTTCTTTAGTTGCATGCCCCGGCGAAGTTATGCGTGACGGGAATTGGAGTAAAATACAATTATCCATCAGGATTAAATGAATTACCGGATGATAATTATTGCTTTTAGACGTTATGATCACAGCGCGGGACGTGACTGAACTACCGTTGGAAGTCAAATAAAAAGACGCGTTTCAAGTTCCACAAATTTGGTAGGCGAATACATGGTTTCATAATTCACATGAGATATTGAATGGACTGGGACTAATGCTTGTGAATGTGTTCGCTGAACCTGCTTGAATGCTACTGGAAGAACAGTGTGGTTTCAATTATTTGCGCCAAGAAGTCACTCTTAATAATTTAGCAACGTTTAGTTGGGATATAATTTAGATTGAGCCTAAAGCAAAATATATCCAGGTACAGGTCTATAGTTAATATACTGATAGTAATAGAAACATTCGGGCCTTTAGAGTGATATTTTGTGTTGTTTGTTTAGTAACTCTAGAAATATGTGATATGAGTTCAAAAGCGCCTTCAAGTTTGTTCTGAAATTGAAATTGACTAGTTATTATGCGTAACAACTGGTGTATTGTGCACATGATATAAGCCTTATGCACACCTTCATTTATTTCACAGTCATGTGAAATAAATGACTGATCTTTCGCAGAACATCACAGTCAGATCGAGCCACGGGAAGGGTTCATAACTGATAGGTGACGTCACGGAAACCTACGTGAAGAGGCTTATTGATTAGGTCTATTGGTTTGATAATGTTATTGGCTAATCAGTACCAATAGTTGATCACCTCCGCTATTTTATTTAGGTATTCTCGATTACCTATAGCTGATCATCTTTGTTTTGTTACCGTTGGTGGATTTATTGGCCTATGTAATGGTGGTTATTAATAGTATGCCTATACAGTCTATGTTGTACACTTTAGATATAATATATTAGGCCATGGGGATACAGCCTACATAGTACTGTATTAAACGATTATTATCATTAGTAATAGTAGTAGTAGTAGTAGTATTAGTAGTATTCTGTACTATGATGACCAGTACAACTCCATGTGTTGTTGCTGCCTCCATGCTACCTGCCGCTCCGCGCACCCCACGGAGCACTTTCCACCGCTAACACCAAATAAACAAACCGCGCAGCGCCGGGCAGGTGGCGCCCTCAGTCCTAATACGCTGGCGATGACAGCAGACAGTTTAGCGCGTGGTTCTACTGCAGGGTGGGAGGTCTTGGATCAGACAGACAGAGAGCTTGGTAGACAGACTGGGAGACAGACAGACAGACACACACATAGACCGACAGGCACGCTGGCAGATAGACAGACAAACGTATTTTGTGAGGCTAAATCAATAGTTTGTTTGTTTGCACGTCTCCAACTGTTGGTGTTCATCAGTGCACACACACACACACACACACAGTATTTTGTTGTTTCCTTTAATTTAATCTTCTCTTCTGTTTATCTTTCATTCCTTACATCGCTGGATGCTAGCTTCCTGCTGACACCCTCATCTTCCTCTCCTACTCTTCTTTCCTCCTCTCCTCTCACCCTCCCCTCCTCTTCTCTTCTCCATCTCTTCCTATGGCTCCAAGCACAGGGGCTCTATCCGTGATCTATCTTCATCCTTCGCCTCCTACTCTTCATCTTCCTTCCTCCCCTCCTCCCCTCCTTTCCTAACCTCTCTTCTCTCCAACTCTCCTCCACTCCATCCCCTCTTCTCATATTTTCCCCTACTCCTCCTTTTTTCCTCTCCTCTTCTCCCCTCCTCTCTCCTCCCCCTTTCTCCCCTCCTCTCATCTCTTCTTCTCGCCTTCCCTCCATCTCTCCTCTCCTCCCTCTCCTCCTCTCTCCTCCTCCTGTCATGTCGCTGTCCTCGATGACTCCTCCCCAGAAGAAGCGTTCCCTGGGTCCGGTGTCACCCAAGCGGTTCTACAGGAGCGTGTCGCTGCGTCTCAGGAGGGCAGAACCGCCGCTCCCCGGGGAGGCAGACGCTGCCAAGAGATGCTGGAAGGCTACGCTCACTGTGAGGAGGAGGAGGAGGAGGAAGATGAGGATGATGATGAGGAGGAGGATAATGATTAGCATGATGAGGAGGAGGAGGATGATTATGATGAGGATAATGAGGATGATTATGATGAGGAAGAGGATAAAGAAGATGAGGATGATGATTATATACTTTCATCACATTGTGTATTGATCTAGTTTTGATCGTGAGAAGTTCAATAATATCATTACTTTATCGTTTCCCTCTTTCTGTCTCTCCCCTTTTCCCCCCTCTCTATCTCTATATCTCTATCTCCTCTCTATGTCTCTCACTCCCCTGTCTCTCTCTCTTTGTCTCTTTCTCTATCCCCCTCTGTTTTTCTATGTCCCTCTCCACCCCCCTTCTCATCCTATCCGTCTCTCTGGCTATGTCTCTATCTCCTCGCTCCATTCTCTCTCTCTGTCTCCCTTTGTCTATGTCTCTGTCGCTCTCTCTCCTCTATGTCACTCTCCCCCCTCAGTACCAGAGTCTGTGGGAGGCAGTGGAGAATGAAGACACGTTGGCCGTGCAGAGCCTCCTCTCCCCGGAGAGGAACAGCGCAGGAGGAGCAGCAGGGGGGAGGGCAGGAGGCATGGGAAGTCGCGGGGGGAGCCTGTGGGAGCGAGGAGGAGGAGGGGAAGAGAAGAGAGAGAAGGACTGGGAGAGGGAGAGTGAGAGGGAGAAGTGGGTGAACAGGGTGAGCGAACAAGGGCTGGTCCCCCTGGATGTGGCAGCTCTTACCCACAACTCCCCTCTTCTCCAGGTGCTGGCAAAGGCTGGTGCCCGACACAATCCTGTCTGTGAGTTTGTCCTTTAACACATTTGTATTATGGAGATGATTACCTCTCATTAGTCTGTGTGTTTTATTGCAAACACACTATAAGGACACGCTTGGGCGTGTGGGGATGTGATGCTGCATAGGTGGCTGTTTCACTTAAATTGGGCTTTCTCTTGGGGGCTTCTGCACATAAATGGAAGCACACACACACACCTCTAGCATGTGTTTTGGTCTAAGAGTTGATTGTTTCGAAGAACGGGGAGCTTTGAGGATTCACAATGCAACATGTGTTCAATAATTAAACACAAACTTTGTTTTACCTCATCTCCTCTCTCCTCCCCCTTCTCTCCTCCTCCTTCCCTCTCCAGTGTGTCGGCCGACGGAGTGGTCCTTGAAGTTGGACATGCTGGTGTCCATGGCGGGTCAGCGGGTGGAGGAGCGGAGGGAGGAGCTGGAGCGGAGGGCTGGGTCAGGGCCCCAGGTTCGGGCGGAGGTGCAGAGACAGATGTGCCTGTGGAGCCTCCGCCAGCAGCTCTACTGTCGCATGAGGGACAACTTCCACAGTGCAGGTGGGTTCTCAGTAGGCAGCATAGTCTAGTGGTCCCGGTGTTTGACTAACAGCCAAAAGGTTCTGGGTTTGATCCCCAGTGTCCTCAGTCTACCTGTAGGCATCCTAGAGCAAGATGCTCTCTAACCCCTACCATGACATGTATATGAAGATCCGATAAGCTACTCAATAGTAAATATAGTATTTTCTTAATAATGATGATCTGTTGGAACAGTGATTTGTTGTATATGAATACCAGATGTTACATGTGTATTACATTCACACACTCTCCTCCCTATCCTCCAGGGCTTGAAATCTTTATCTCCCGTTGGTCTTGTTTTTGTTTATTTATGTAGCCTTCTGGGTAAACTTCCATCCCATATTTGTTCCTTATAGAGTTATGCCTATAATTACCGGCTAGGTCACGAGACCTAAGACTACGACTGATATGGGAAAGACATTTAGGCTCTCACATGGTTTAGCATCATGTTAAGCGAACGCTACCGCCCGTCCCTACGAGTTGCAGTGCTTACTTCTTGTTGATTCTGTCGGTGAGGTTGAGGGGGGATGTCAGGAATGTTCAGCGTTCCAACCAGAACCAACAGGTGTTTGGTTTGTGAGAGGAGAGAGAAGAGGAAAGTAAAAGAGAAAGGAGGTTGCAGAGATGGAACAGAGAATGTAGAGGGAGCATAAGCAGAAGGGATGGAACCAGGCGGTAACATCATAAAGGGACTATATATGATACTACTATGTTGTACTTTATACTATGATATAGCACTATACTACTATATACTGCTATATTGATGATTTGTGTGTACCTGTTGTTCCGCCAGAGCTGCCTGGAGCCCCGGGCCACGTGCTGCTCCTAGTGACCAGCTCCACCTCCCTGTTTGTGGGCATCAGAGAACCAGACTGCCAGGCCAAAGGACTGGTCACTAGATATAGAGGTGAGGGGGAGGGAGGGAGGGTGGGAGGGAGGGATACCAGACTGCCAGGCCACAGTACTGGTCACTAGATATAGAGGTAAGGGGGGAGGGAGGGAAGGAAGGAAGGAAGGAAGGAAGGAAGGAAGGAAGGAAGGAAGGAAGGAAGGAAGGAAGGAAGGAAGGAAGGAGGGAGGGACGGAGGGATGGATACCAGACTGCCAGGCCACTGTACTGGTCACTAGATATAGAGGTGAGGGAGGGAGGGATTGATGGTTTGATAGATAAGACAGAAAGATAGATACTGACATATATAACATTACTCTGACATCAGACTGTAAATCTCTCTCTCCCCCCCAGTGGAGTGCAGCTCCTCTCCGGATTTTAAATTCATCCTGGGTTCAGTCCAGGTGACCGACACCAAGACCCCCTCTCACAGCATCACAGGCCTAACCACGGTAACCACACACACATACACTCACACACACACACACACACACTCGTACACGCACAGACACACAGAGACACACACACACACACACTCATACATGCACACAAACACGCACACACACAAAGTAACCCAAGTCTCTTTGCAGGGAGTGCATTACTTTGTGAGGGTCAGTGCCTACAATGTGAAGGGCTGGGGGCCATCGCAGTGCTCCACTCCAGTCAGTGCTGCCCCCTCCAGTAAGTAACCAGAACTACAGCCCTCTAATGGATTTCACATTAATACTGCTGTTGCAATAGATTACAAATATGTGCATGTGTGTGCATCTGTGTAGGCTGGACAGAGTGTGTAGGTGTCAAGTCTCAGGTGAGGACTCGGGAGGAGGTCCTCAGGAAGGTGATGGAGGAGATCAGAGAACCCCAGTACCGAGGATACTGCATAGGTACTACATCAATATATGTATCAATGCTTATAGACACACAAACACACATATATACACACACATATCCTCATAAGTATATAACACAAATATAAAGACATTTACATAAATATAAATACTAACTACTAAGGTACTGCACTAATACACATATGTACACATACATACATACATACATACATACATACATATACATGCTGAAAATGCTGCATAGGTGATGAGCACTACAGCTGCGTGGTGATTGTGAACGCGTTGCTTGGTAACGTTGTACTTCTCTGGAAGCGGCCCAGAGATGATGCTGATGTGGTTGCTAGGTCATGCTGCACTCCTTTGGAAGCAGCCGTGTGATGGTGTTGCTGATGCGGTTGCTAGGTAACGCTGTCTTCTCTCCTCCAGAGAGTTCTAAACCCCAGGGTCCTAGCAAGCGCCGGTCAGTGTCCCGGGGCATCAAGCAGCTCTTCCAGTCCGCGACCAAGTTCGTCCGCCTCCTGCAGAGGTAGTACTACAGTAGTACTACTACAACATCAATACTACTTACCTATACATAGTGCTACAACATCTGTACTACAAACCTACAATCTATAGTGGACCAGTACTACTGACCTACAGCGGATGAGTTTAATAGGAAACACACTCATATTTTAGTGATAGATACATGCTGTAATGGTTATATTGGTATAGTTACGGTACAACGATAAGGGACACTGTCCACTGTTATTCAAACTGTTGATATGTGTTAGTGAATCCATGAAACAGATGTGATGTAATGATATAGTTAACATATGGTTAAGCGTGGCTAGTGCTACCTCTGCTAACCCCGCTAACACCTGCAGCCTGTGTGGTGTTTCCAGGGGCGTGTACCTGGCCACCGTCTTCTACTACAAGGAAAACATCCTGGTGACCTCAGAGGACCAGCTCCCCTTGGTGGAGATCCAGTGCTGCTCCACCTCCATCATCCACGACTTCCTGTGGTTTGCTAAGGTTAGCACCACCCCCATCCCCCACGACATCTGTGGTTTGCTAAGATTAACGCCATCTCCATCACATCCACTTCTTGTGGTTTGCTTCGGTTAGCGCCGCCTCCATCATCCGGGATTTCCTGTGGTTCACTAAGGTCAGCATCCATGAAGCCCTGAAATACATCTGACTTTAGCATAATGCGATGTTTTGACACATTATGTTTTGGTTCGGTGACTCAATTCTGCATATGCACCAAAGGTTTCAGTGTTTACACATTATAAACCTAGTAGATGTATTTTAGGAAATGGGATCAAGATGTTGTCATCTTAGATCTAATGAGGAAATAAATCAAATATAAATAATAATTATGTGAAATACATAAAATACGTCTCTAAACGTATTGGTAAAACCTTGAAGGCTGAAGTGAATCAGGAATCATTTAGATGAATCCACCAATCTCAGCTGTGCAAGTGATCTAAGCTGTGCCCGTGAACATACCGATCGTGTTGTTGGTGTTCTCCAGCTGTCGTGTGCGTGGAGGCAGGTGCCCTGGCTCCAGGCGGCCCTGTCCTCCGCCCATTCCTCCCCCTCCTCCCTCATCCAGAACCGCAACAACATCCTCAGAGCCGTCGCCCAGCTACAGGTACCTAGAGATATACCTGGGGGCGGATTCACTCAAGTATTTTAAGAACAAAATCTTCATAAATTACTATATACACTGTTCCATCACTTTCTCCCCCAATGTACTTACTTCCTTCCTCTCCACTCCACTATCCTCTCTCCTCCCATCATCTCCTCCCCTTGTCTCTTCTCCCCCCCTTTCTCCTCCTCTCCTCTCTCCCACATCTGTCCTCTCCTCCTCTCTCCTCCGCCGCCCCTCCTCTGATGTAGTCCTCCCTGGGTACTATGGATCTGGGTCAGGTGTACTACGAACCTCTGAAGGATCGTCAAGGCAACGTGCTGCTGGTGACCATCAAGGAGATCTCGGACGCCGCCAGGTGAGCTCGGTAAAGAATCCCCTCCCGGTGTCCATGTTGGGTGGGTCCAACATCTTTTTGGTGTTTTGGAAAATAATGTTCTCCGTTAAACCAACTCCCCGCTCACCGACCTCCTTGGACTGTACCAATTGGTAGGCTGGAGTTGGATCGATCCATCATCCATGGAGAATTCCTGCTAGTGATGTCACCAGTGAAAATATTTTGTAATGGCCAATCAGCCGTCACACACGGCAAATCCATACTCTTTGGCCCAAGAGTGGCATACAATAGTGTTCATTGAAGTGTACATTATACACACCCCTTCCCTCACACAGGGTGGTAAATTAGAGTAAAACATACATATAACCTTCATCATTTTGTCCTTTGAACAAGTGTAACCGTGACGTTAGAGACTTTTTCAAAGGACAAAATGATGAAGGTTATACGTATGTTTTACCCTGAAACCATTACATCAGTAATCAGTAAGTAACCCATTACTACCTCCACGGTTAGGGCCGAGCACCCAGACTACCACACCACTCTAACCGCCCCCCCCCCACCCACCCCACCCCACCCTGACTCCCACCCCACTCTACCCTGACCCCCATCCCACCCTGTCCCCCAGCCCCCCAGAGCCTCCACTCCACTGGGTCCCCCTGGCCCGGCTGGAGAAGAACCGCAGCCGAACTGCCCTTCTGCCCGAACCCACCGCCATCGACACACTGACAGAGCAACTTAAGGTGGGGAGGGGTGTGTGAGAGAGTGAGTGTGAGTATGTGAGTGATAGTGGGGTGTGATTTGGGCCCGATAGTCTAATGGTTAGAGTGCTTGACTCTCAGCTGAAAGATTTTTGATTAGATCCCCAAGGTTCTCAGTCTGCATGTATGCATCCTCAAGCGAGATGCACACTAACCCATAACTCCTCCTTAAGTCCTACTCAATTTAAAGAGAAAGAAAGGTATGGGCCCATGTTTACAGTCCCTATACTCAGGGCATTCACTTTCTGTCTCTCCCTCTCCCTCTCTCTCCCCCTCTCCCCACCCCCCTCTCTCTCCATCCCTCTCTCTGTATGTATCTATCTCTCTCCACATCTCTCTCTATCTCTCCCCCTCTCTCCCTCTCCCCATCTCTCTGTATCTCTCTCTTCCCCTCTCTCTCTGTATTTCTGTCTCCCCCACTTCCCATCTCTATGTATCCCTCCCACCCCCTCTCTCCCCCACTCCCCATCTCTGTGTATCCCCCCCCTCCCCCAGGAGAAGCTGTCCTACCACAGACACAGTCTCCAGTGGCCCCAGGCGGGTCTCTACGTAGGCATCCTGAAGCTCTGCAGTTCCGTGAACCAGATCAGAGTCCTGGTTCCCCAGAGGCTGCCCAGCCTGCTCTGCCACACCCGGGTCCGACACAACGCACACGTCTCCAGGTTCACCATAGCGACCGTATTCATAGACCATAGATGTCATTGGTCAGATTTGGAGAATGCAAATCCTGGACGAATGACGTCAATGGTTCAACTTATTTTATTAGAAAATAGTTAAGTGTGACGGTTCCGCTTCAACATGGTACCTTAAGATGAAACCTTTAGAACTCAATACTCTGTTCCTTAGGTCTGGAACCGTCTGCCAGAGGACGGTCTGGAAGATATCTTAAAAAAGATTTCTGGAAAACGCAAAAAGTCTCCTGGCAAAACAAAGTTTGGATTAACCTATAGGTTACTGTAAATTTGCATTCATTTAGGATTTTACAGTACTACAACTTTGTTGAGGCATCACAAAATGGGAGTATCGCCAACAAACAAATCCCATGATGCATTCTGATGTACAAGCCCTATAAATAAAGTTAAATTGATTCAGGTAGTGCCTTACCCTCCGATGGTCCTGACATCTCCAACAGCTCAGATTTGTAACCTTTTGTATTTGTCTTTCCTGCCATACTAAATGGCTTTCCACACGCCAGCTAGGTCTAGCTCTCTCAAGTGTGTGTGGTGATGGCTGGTTTAACCTGTGTGCAATTATTATCCAATGCACCCAAGGTGTTCCGACTCACCCGGAGGTTGATTGCTCCAGAGTACAATCAACCTGACTTGGGCCAGGTGAGGCTGCTTAAACCAGCCATCAACCACACACTCTCCACAGTATTCAAATCAAATGTAAGATTGCGAGATTTGAATATAAAATGTAATATGAACGGATAAGCTGTTGAACAACCGGACCGTAATTTATTCTTCTGATTGTATGACAGAGAGGAGTGGACATGGCTTCAAAGTCATGTGTTCAGCACGACCAATGGGAGCGTCCAGAATTTGATTGGCGATGATGAGGGCCAATTAGAGGGCAGTGGGCTGGTGGACTTTGTTCGCTCCCTGAGAACCGCCGTCACGCTGCTGCTGACCAAACTCAGCATCCCCCTCTACAGGGTAACAGAGGAACTACACCCACACTCACCCACACCGAATTTGTCTCACATCCGCCCTCTACATTGCACTATTTAGGGTTTGACCATTTTGTAATGTAGAAATTGTGGAAATGTAAGTGTACAAACTGGTTCCCTATATAGTGCAGTACTTACTACCCACATTGTACCTTAAAATAAGTGTACAGCTGTGCACACACATTTCTGCACTATATCCCATGATGCAGCGGTGAAGCGATGGTCGCCACATACGGGTCCTTTATGCAAATGAGCTGTGAAAGGGCGACAGCTAACACATATCGGCTTGTTTATGCGACCAATACACGTCACATGATGGATTTCAAGTGCATAATTATCTTATACTTTTTTACTCAATAGTGCACTATATTGGGAATAGGGAATGAGGGAACAAGTGAGCTAAATCGAGCACAGTCTCTCTCTCTCTCTCTCTCTCTCTCTCTCTCTCTCTCTCTCTCTCTCTCTCTCTCTCTCTCTCTCTCTCTCTCTCTCTCTCTCTCTCTCTCTCTCTCTCTCTCTCTCTCTCTCTCTCTCTCTCTCTCTCTCTCTCTCTCTCTCTCTCTCTCTCTCTCTCTCTCTCTCTCTCTCTCTCTCTCTCTCTCTCTCTCTCTCTCTCTCTCTCTCGGCCAGGCCTACCAGTATGGTGTGTACACGCGGGAGCTGCTGGAGTTTGGGGACAAGCTGTCTATGTTGCTGCTGCTGCCCCCCAGTGAGGACTTTGGTTCCTCTTACTGGCCTCTGCTGGGAACCAAGGAACCTGGACTCACACTGCCACTGCAGGTCTTCGAACTCAGTAGGTGACAGGAAACACACACCGATATACACACTGGTCGTACTAGTAATGTTATGCTGGTACAAACACTGATATACACACTGGTAGTACTAGTACTGATATACTGGTACACACACTGATATACCCACTTGTTCTAGTACTGATATACTGGTACACACACTGATATACCCACTTGTTCTAGTACTGATATACTGGTACACACACTAATATACACACTGATAAACACACTAGTACTAGGACAGATATACTGGTACACACACTGATATACACACTAGCACTAGTACTGATAGTGTGTATGTGTTCCTCCAGTCCACTTCTGGACATATGAGCAGGACTTCGTGTCCCAGTACTGTCAGGCCTGGGTGCGTCTGGAGCTGGACTCCCAGCTGGCCCAGCAGGCGCTCCGCGAGGCGCTGGACACACAGGAGGTCCAGGATGCCCGGGAACGCCTCACACACATCTCCCAGCTCTCTCAGGTGTGTGTGTGTGTGTGTGTGTCCTTCATGACATGTGTATGTACTGTCTAACACCTACCTGCTCCTTAATGACCTGTCTCTGTACTGTCTAACCCCTACCTGCTCCTTAATAACCTGTCTCTGTACTGTCAAACCCCTACCTGTTCCTTAATGACCTTTCTCTGTACTGTCAAACACCTAACTGTGCCTTAATTACCTGTCTCTGTACTGGTTAACCCCTACCTGAACTAACTGTAATTCTCATTGTATAAAAGCTGCTAAAGGACATAATAGAACATAGGCATCAAAGTTTCAGGATCTCACCCCAACCCGTACCTATCACTCACCCTGCGTTGCCGTAGCGACTGGACGCCGTGTGGCGGGACTCCCGGTGGATCATGGACTGCCTGCAGTGCGTGCGGTCGCGCCAGTGGGTGGGCGCGGTGCCGCTGGGGCTGGTGATGGGCGGAGACCCTCCCTCCTGCCCAGACACTGAGGAGGAAGAAGAGAGTCTGACGGCCCGCTGCTTCTGGCCGCCGCGCCTTCAGCCCCATAGAACCATGCAGGGCATCACAGGTACCGATCGCCGCGCCGCCCCTGGGGAACTTCAAACTACCTCTAAATTGGCATGATCGTGCAGACAAAATGGCTGGTTTACAACCAAATCGAAACGCCGAAGTGGGGCTCCTATTGCCGTAGTATGTGCAGGGTACTTAGCACAACTGGTCAAACTTTATCCACACGCCCCCCAATACATTGCTGCCTGCTATTGGTCAACAACATCACGTGAAAGACTGCGTCTCGTCTCATCGCGACTCCCATCTCAGGCACTATATTGTACCCTGTCAGAATTCTCGTGTTCTACATTGTATGTGAATACGGCAAATTTGATTTTGTATACTTATGTATACTTTACTGTAATGATATGCATGTCTGTCCATGTGTTTACTAACCTGTCCACCAGGTGGCAACTGGACAGGTAAAGTGTGAAAACATTATATATCACAGAGCAGGGGAGGAAAATCTTTGCTGATGAAGTATCCTGGTAGATCTTTAACCATTTATCAATACAAAGTTAGGTTACGTTAGGTTTGATTATTCAGAACCACAACATTTCTTACTGAGATGACCTGGTCTCCAGGTTTGATCCCCAATGTCCACTGTCTGTAGTGATCCTAGAGCAAGATGCCCCCTATTCCCCTACCTGCTCCTGAATGACATGTCTGAACTCACTGTATGTTGCTTTGAGTGAAAGCGTCTGCTAAATGACTAAACAGTAGACAGTAAATGAGTGAGGTCAGTCAGAGGTCTGTTTTAGTGCTACAGAGGGTTGGGGTCACAGGTTAAAGGTTATGGTTAGGCACAATGTGAGGGCTAGAGCAATAAGGGCTAAACTGTTGGTTTTAAATCTCTCCTAGTGTGTTCAGGGGATCTGGTCAGGGCGACCCCCGCACTCGTCAGCCCCGAGGTGGGTCCTGCAGCACCCAGGCTCCTAGTCCCGCAGCAGGCCTCTAGTGCTCTGCTGGGGGGCGTGGCTAAAGGCGGCTACCCCGTCGACATCAGCGCCCAGCTGGACCTGACGGAGCTGGGCAACGGAAGTTCTATGCTGCAGCAGGGGCTTATGGAGCCGGCGCTGAAGGAGCCCAAGGTGGGGTACGACAGTCTGATGGCTCCCACTATCCCCCCCTTCTCCAGTGAGGAGGCCCACCACCATAGCATCAGCAAGGTCTTGGAGCCCATGGAGATGGCGGAGCTGGTAGACATCCTGCCCACACTCAGCCTCATCGAGGAGGAGACGTTGCCTAGCGACTGCTCGTCCCCCACCATGATGGAGATGCTGCAGAGCTTCGGCCTGGGCATCGGGGAGCCCGGAACCTTCTTCACCCTGGACAACCTAGACCTGACCAACGAAGTGGCTAGCACCTCGTTGTCCGACGCCTATGACAATCACATCGCTGCGGAGGCAGCCGCCCCAGAGGGATGCTGGGAGAACAAGGCCCTGCAGGGGGCAGCAGCCGCGGGTCCATTAGGGGGCCCGGGATCGCCGTCGGTCAGTGACGGCCGGAGAACAGATACGCTCGTTGTGGGTAGAGCTCAGGTAGAGTGGGTGACCTCATCTCACGAGAGCTCCTGATGACCTCTGACCTCCTGACAGAGGACTGCAGAAGAGCTTCCCCTGTCAATCACAATCCTCTTCCGCCACAATCACTTCCTTCTTCTGCATCAATCACAAACCCGTAGTTCAGACCCCATGTAAGACCCTGACAAACGGAGAACACAGAAGTAGACATGTTGGAACGTGTTTTACTTCTTAAAGATACAGGAGAGCATTCCTTGGCACATTTGTAGCATTAGTTTGTTTTACTTCTTGAATGGGACTCAGTTTTATGTTATTTTTAATGCAATAGTCAGAACGGGAAAATATTTGCCTGTGTATTCTTTCCAGTTTATCCTGGATAATCTCCTTCATGTGATATTTACTATATATGTATTATATACTACATATGTATGTATAGAGTATTTGACACATCGATTGAGTTGACCATCAATGACAGAAGGAACAGTAATAATATTAATAGGAGATTATAATTAATAGGTTTATTATATTTACAGATGGCTCAATCTCATATATACCCGAGTTCTAGTCTGTTTATATATTTGATGCACAAACTCAGCAGAATCGGTACAAGGAAGGGTTTCGGAGAAATTATATTGGTAACCGATGTTTAAGTGAAGCCAGGAGAGACGTATCTATGGTTTGATCACACAGACCGGTGTTGTCAGGTTGTTGACCTTAGAGACCAGACCTTAAGGTTCAAACCTTCCAACAGTTGTGTAGCAATCCAGTGTCTGCAGCGGCTTGAGCTGCTGGGTCTCCGGGTCCACTTGCCAGACGATGACAGTCCGGTCTTTGGAGCCAGTGGCCAGCTTGGTGCCGTCGTGGGAGAACATGCAGAACCACACTTGGTCCTTGTGCTCCGTGAGGATCTGCGTGGTGTAGCAAGGGAACTGTTTCTCCGTCACAATAGGCTCCATCTTCCAATAACTCTCCAAGTCCAGTGTAGCAATGTCCATACTACACGCCACCTAGGTGGCTCCCATACTCCACCTAGGTGACTTTCCTCGGGCTCCTCCAAACAAATGGACACAGGGTGGTGATGTTTAACCGGTTTATTGTACCGGTTGCATGGCATGAGGCATGCCACTAGTGCTGCCATGCCGGAGAGCTCTCCCTGAGTGTGTGTAGTGGTGGCTGGTTTAACCTGTGCACATTGATTGCTCAATGTGTGCAGCACAGGTGTGCAGCCTCACCCAGCTCCAGACTTCAATCAGTCTGACTCAGGCCAGGTGAGGCTGCTTAAACCAGCCACCCTCCACACACACTCCCACAAGTTGGAATTTCATCCAAACAGGACCAAACGGCAAACAAGTAGACTGGGGTTTGTTTGCTTGGTCAACAGCTGCAGTCTTCTTTCTATAAACAACCAACCAGGAATTAGGTTGTCCAGGCCTGAGATGGAGAAGCAGTAAAAACGGTTCTAAAACATTTTTATATCTGCACTAATGTATTGCTCTATCAAGTTAGTATAAGTAATGCTACTGCTCTGGTGTGTCCTGTGGTAAGGGTTAGGTTTAGGGTTCTGTACGATCAGTTTTCAAACGATGTACAGCAACTCATTGTTTTACCCCATCAGCAATTATTGTCTGTTCTTTTAGTTTCTTGTAAATTCTTGTACTTTTTGCATTTATTTTTTTTACATGCACTCACTTAGATGTCCTGGTTACAAGCAATGTATTACTGTGAGGAAGTAGGCCTACAGATTTCACGTGTTGATTGTGAAGTAGCAGAAGACTACCTAAAACAATAGTGTTTGCTGATGAACTAGAGTTAGCCTACTTTAACAATGTGGAGCATATAAAACAATACAGTATAATAGTCATAAATACTACTGTCACATCTTGGAACAGTAACTAGTTATCAGTTGTGGATAACCTTGAACCTTTTAATTAATGGAGTTTGTTTAACGCCAACCAAAATCAACATTTTCAGTAAGAAACCAACCTAGCAGGTGTTTGGTCTTCTGTCATTTCTCTGAGTCTATTGTTCCTTTATTTCAACATTTCCTTTACAAGTTTTAAAAACTCATTATTTTCTCATCATAAAATTAAATGTTGTTCTGAGCCAGGTGTTTTTTTTAGAATGATGATAATCATGTCCTTGTTCTAATGTATCAAAATAAGAAAAATATAAGCGGAGGCTATATGCTTCCATTTTCACGAATTAACCATCCAGTTGTAATTAATAAGTTAGCTAGTCATAGTACCCTAAAATGTGGATGTTAAAATGTATGAACGAGTTATCCAACTACACATTCTATTATAAGGGGGAGGGGTGATATATTTATATCTGTTTTACGGAGATGAACGAGTGAAATCCACCGGAAACACCCGAGCATGCGCGTGAGTGAGAGCGTGGTACTACGTCACGGATGCTGCAGAAGGACAGGTCCATCCATTATGCTGTGTTATGGTTTTAGCATAGCAGCAATGAACCGCACACCGTTTCTTCTTAAACGCATGCAAATTTGACTGCCAATTCCAATTTGGCGCTGTTTGTGACGATATTTCCATACCGCTAAACGATGGCGTCATTGGATTCTGCTGCGTCATCAGACGGTATGTTGACCGTGAAATAATCGAGTCTTTCATGATCTGCTGTGAAACTCTTCACATTTTGTTTAGAAAATACATACAAGAATATTTTTTTATTTAAACTTGGAACAAAATCAATGAAATCACAGCTTGATACTGTCAAGTAAGCTTAGAAATTGTAGTAAATAACACAATTAACAACTAAAAACGGTGTTTTAAAGTAAACGCACACAATATAAAATACAGTTTAATCAAAAGTGTTGTGAATATATTCATTAATAAGTTAATATAGATCTGCACAGACACGCCTATATGTATAGGTCTGTGTGAAGCCTATTTATGAATAAATATGAAGAGCTATCTGGATGACTAACCGCGTGTTCCTCAGGCCGGGCGGTGCTGCGTTTGGTTCTGCTGGGGCGGACGGGCTCGGGCCGCAGCGCCAGCGCTAACACCATCCTGGGGCGCTATGCCTTCCCTTCCTCCGCCTCCCCCCGCTCCCTCACCCACCACTGCCAGACGCACACCGGGACCGTAATTGGTCGGAACCTGGCAGTGACCGACACGCCAGGGTTCTTCCACACGGGTCTCTCCCCGCAGGAGGTGACGGAGGAGGTGCTCCGGGGCCTCCTGGTCCTGGCCGCCCCAGGCCCCCACGCCCTCCTGGTGACCCTGAGGCTGGGCCGCTACACCCAGGAGGAGCGGCGGGCACTGGGGTGGCTGAGGGCCATGCTGGGTCCCCGGGCCCCCGAATTCACACTGCTCCTCCTCACCTGGGGGGAGGAGGGGCTGCGGGGCCGCAGGCCTGAGGACTTCATGGAGGAGAGCGAGGAGCTGAGGGAGTTCGTCGGGAGCTGCCGTGGCGGATTGCACCTCCTGGAGAACAGGGGAGGAGAGGGGGGTCGGGAGGAGCAGGAACAGGTGCAGAAGCTCCTGGAGAAGGTGGAGAGGATGGTGGAGGAGAACGGAGGTGGTTTCTACAGCAACGAGATGTTCCGGAATGCAGAGAGGGCCGTCTGGGAGGTGCAGGAGGAGAGGATTCTTGGAGGTGAAAGAACCTGGGAGGAGCTAGGAGAGGAGGAGATGAGAGGGGGAAGAGAGGAGGATGAGATGAGGAGCGGGGGAAGAGAGGAAAGGAGGGGAGAGGAGAGGAGGAGATGGAGAAGTGTGGATGATAGAGGGAGAAGAGAGGAGGAGGAGAGGAAGAGAGAGGAGGCAGCCAGGCGGAAGGAGGAGAGAGAGTTCTGGTGTGAGCTATTGACGGCGGTGGGGAGGGGAGCAGCGGAGGGGGCGGGGCTATTAGATAAGGGGGCTGGGCAAGCGGGGAAGGGGCCTGGGAAAGGAAAGGCCCTGAAGAAGGTGGCTTCCATGGCAACCACTCCACTGTCAATCACTTCGGCGGCCAAAGTGGTGGGTGGGGCCGTGAGGGAGGGGGGGAGGGTCTTATTCAAACACCGCAAGACACTCCTGCCCTGATGCTCTGCGTGCGTGCACGTGTGTTCTGCAGATGTGCACAGAACTGATTAACCCTCGCACTCACTCTGGGACCAACTCATTCTGCACTTTAAAGAGCCCCTATATTACAACAAGACACTTCAAAATCAATCATTTTGTGACATCACAAGTGGAGTGTCCACCCATATGTATGATTGGACCAAGTGGCCACCATGATTGCCTGTTTGTGAATCCATGGCAGAAGCGACTAACATGTAGTTCTTATAGTTGCCTGTAGATGGGTCACGGTGGTTGTGGCAGAAAGCCCACCAGCATTCTAAGTTAATGGGGAAAATGTGATTTCATTCTCATAGTGAATACCTTTACTCTCATTTCTGTTAGGATCTCACGTGGCTAGTTCATCTCCATATTATGTAGTTCGAGAGGTCCCGTTTGACAGTTTTATTTAATCAAAAAGTAGTTAAGAATTTAATACTAATGAGTTTTGGCCATATGCTTACTATGCAGGCCACAATTCCTGTCCTCAATGTGCCAAATAATGATTGTTATAGCTGCTGGTTGCAAAAGATCTCACACAATGTCGGTGCCAGTAAAGTGAAATATATTGCTTCATGGACGCCACGTCCATATTTCTTAGTCAATGATTGGACAGATCAACTCCAGCCTACCAGTTGGTGCAGTCCACGAGGGAGGTGAGCTATCCATCACACTTGTGTCACAGGTGGATAGAGAGTAGGATTGGCTACAGGTTACTTGAGGTCCTAACTGGTTCATGATTGGTTGGACTGTTAAGATTGCCCCCACTGACAGAGTGGACCGATCACAACACATCTCTTTATGAGGAAGGGGATAGAATTAAATTTTAACATTCTTCTGTGATTCTCTGTTATGTGGACAATGTGATATGGGGAAGTGAGCAAACAGGGTGAAGTAGTAATTAGTGACATCCTATTTCATTTCGTATTTGCATCCTGTTCACTGCTTACCATTCACCCTGGTTAGATCATAGTCTTCCTGCTGACTGGTTTCCTCAAAGACAAAACCACTTTCAACAGCTTGTTAACGATTCTTGTGTCCTTGTTTGTGTGCCTAGTTTGTGTGTGACATCCTTGTGTGTCACTCTAACAACTCAAACACACCTTATTAACACAGCATCCATCTTAAAGAACACAAGTCCATTCATTTAGTTCCAGGAGAATATATTACACACACACACACACACACACACACACACACACACACACACACACACACACACACACACACACACACACACACACACACACACACACACACACACACACACACACACACACACACACACACACACACACACACACACACAAGGTCATAGTTTAAACTCAATCTGAGGCAATTCAAGGATTGTGTAGACATTGCTGGTTTCACGAAATACAGTTTAGTGTTAGCAGTTTAGCATGTGACAAATGTACGAACATTGAAACAATTTAAGTAACATACTTTGGAGTGACAAAGGTGACACTTATAAAATCTCGACATATAAAGACGTCAATTTTGAAAGGAATAGAGCACTTTACACATCTGGTAAATCATGAACATTTTATAAACTGTTTGGTATTAAACTCTTTATATATTCTCCTATTCTTCAACACTACTTCTAACTGCTTTCATTTGTCTCTATGGAAACAGATGGCAGGAAAGGGAAGGAAACAGCCTATAAAAGTGATGAAATGCAGTTTAACAGTATTACTCAGTATTTTATAATAAAAGTTCTACACAGACACACAAACACACCTGTTGTAGCTTCGGTAACAAAATCTATCCATACACACATTCACACTGAGACACATACACACACAGAGCTGTTGCCACTTTGGTAACAAAATATATCCATACACACACACTCACACTGAAACACACACACACACAGACTTAAGACATCAGAGGCGTGGCCTTCCACTCATCAAGGCACTAATCCATCGCTGGGGGGGCGGGGGACACCAGGGGGGAGGGGTCCGTCTAGATGGGCATGGGCAGACCCATCTTCCCACTCCCTCGGAGGACTGAGTAGAAGAAACCACAGAAGAAGAAACCATGAGGAACTACAAGCACTGGGAATATTTATAATGCAATATATTATACTATTATAGACATTCAGAATTAAATACATTATCTATTACAAATATTATTCATGCATATTCTGTTCTGTTATTTTAAACATTTTTCATTATAAAAATATAATATTACTATACACAGATTATTAAAGAGTATATGATAACAATTCATAATTAAGTATCTTTTAGTTGTATGATATTAATAATTACATATATTATTTACAATGTTAATATAAAAAATAAACATCATGAATAATCTGGTAATTTAGCATAAAGGGAAAGAAATCGACTTCAGCTTGTCGAGCAACAGACTTTTTCTGCATTAAACTGAAGGAATTTGGTCCAACCCCAGTGGTAGCATCCACAAGACATGTGAGCTCATTTTATAAACAGGTGTAGGTTGGATAATGAACAACACCTCACCCCGGGTGATGTAGAGGTAAAAGAAGTCGCAGTAGAAGAAGGTCTGAACGACGCCAGACACCACGGCAATCTGGTCGAAGAAGCCCTCCGTGTGGTAGCGCCACACCCAGTTGGCCAAGTACAGGGCGCGGTACAGCCCCAGGAAGAACAGGTAGTGGGTGGTAATGGACTCTGCCTCGCCCGTGTTGGTGATCATGAACAGCTGGGGCATGATGGCCACCGCCTCCAGGAAGATGGAGAACGTCCACAAGATCTGGAGAGGAGGGGGGGTTGGGTGGGCTTAGGGTGGTTGACTCCGAGCTGAAAGGTTCAGGGTTCGATTCCTAGTGTCTGCAGCAGTCTAGAGCAAGATGCCCCCTAACCTCTGTCTTTGTACGGTTTAACCCCTACCTGCTCATTGATTACCTGTCTCTGAACTGTCTAACCCCTACCTGCTCCTTAATGACCTGTCTCTGTACGGTATAGCCCCTACCTGCCCTTTAATGACCTGTCTCTGTACTGTCTAACCCCTTCCTGCCCCTTAATGAACTGTCTCTGTGCAGTCTAACCCCTACAAGCTCCTTAATGACCTGTCTCTGTACTGTCTAACCTCTAACTAGCAGATCAGACCACATGTCGAAAAACAGAATTCAAGAATACAAACTCTGTTTGTTAGCAAACGGAGCAGCTAGCTTATTACACCCAAAAAGACACTGACTACAGAAAATACCTTGAAAAGAGTTTTCATGAATCAATAACTAGAGAGTACCGTAAATAAACCTCCAGCATTATCTTGTAATATTACGTCTTCCAAGGTAAACAAGGCTTGTACAAGAGTACCAGGTTAATAGCCTAATGTATAGTAAGAGCACTGTTATAAAGAACCCTTATAATAATGCCTTCATTTCCTATGCTGTTAACATTTTAAACAAACGTTTTAAACGTCATTCTGCACAAACGGTCTTCATGTCAGACCTTAAACACACTGCACTTTGCTCTTAATGTCTGCTGTAAGTTAGTGGGTATCGTGTGTTTTCAAGTTTCAACGCCACGTCAAAAAACATTTCCTGTTCCCACTGTAAATGGACAATAAATATGCTCTGCATCCGAGCGCGTCTGCGTGGTAATGGGCGTGCGAGGCGGTGGTCTCCATGGTAACGGGGGGTACCTCTAGTGGGGTGAAGGCGTAGTTCTCCAGGAAGGACAGCCCAACGACGGGGATGAGAAGGAACTCCAGGCGGAAGGTGTCGTGTTCGGAGGTGGAGGTGCTCCTGAAGCGCATGTAGATGAGGTAGACGGTGGCGTAGGACAGAGAGAGGAACACCACCTGGAGAGAGAGTGGAAGGATTCTCTCCAGATCTGCTCTTCTGTAGTGGTAACTCAAGTGCAAACGTTGTGTCAGAACTATAAAGACAGACAGGTGTTTAATAATTAAGTGTGTGTCATACTTGTGTTTGAGTTTGTATGAGAGTGTACCTTCATAATGGTGTTGTAGGCGGAGATGTAAACGGTGAACAGGTCGAGGTACCGGCTGGTGAAGACCACCGCGAACAGAACCTGCGATTTACCGGAGATTCCTGCAGGAAAAACATGTCAACACGTCACAAACACGTCACTAACACGTTTAAACGTCAGGCTCAATAAGCAATCAAACCTGCTATGTGTAATTCTGATTTTCACCCGACAGCTCACGCATGTGTTTTACTAATGAGCACATTAAGTGCAGCAGCACACGGGACAACAAATGGTGGATAAACGTCCCTTTATGCCACGTAGCGCCCAGCCTGTCCTGCAGGCACCCCGCTGTACAGGAAAACATCAAAACACACATACTCGCTGCACCAGATAGCAAAGGATCGAGGTATTTGACAACATGCACACAGCCTCGCTTACAAGCCTAGACAATGACATGTAGGCAACCAAAATAAACGACGACATGTTAAGGGTTGTGGTGACTATGGCCCTATAGTGACCCAAACCCAGATGTCCACCCCGACATACCAGCGCAGGATCGGCTCCTCCAGATCTTCAGAAACAGAATGAGTATCGCCACGACGTGGGACACGTCACCGGCTAGACGAAATATGTTCATGGTGAAATGTTCGGATCCTCAACAGCACTTTGCAGCCAACAATTAAGTCCGTATGTGGTAGCAACGGCTTGAACCAGACAGAAACAAAGTACCCTGAACTTCTAATACGATCAAGGAAACGCAACAAGACACAAATGCAAATCGTAGATGCACGTTAATGTTCTTTTGCGACGTGGACTAACGGTTTCTGGTGCAGACGGTCGCAAAGCCGATGAGATTTTAAAGGAGTCGGCAGGCGGATATTTGTGCAGCCGCAGCGGGTTCAGACGTCCACAGAAGTAGGTTGTGTGGCGGTGACGTGGCTGACAGCGGCGGGGGAGGAAGCTAGGAGGAATTGGGAGACGGGGGAAGGCTCGGCTAGGTGGTGGGCTGGTCCAGGTCCAGCTTAACCAGCTGCTATGCGCTAATCAGACCGCCAGATGGCGACCTACTGCAGTCTGAAGCTTTGTGTGGCACTGAAGCGAAGGTATTGGAATAGTACAATGAAATAACATTATTCAATTGATTTAAGTGAGTTTGTAAATACATTTAAAAGTTAATCCAGACAGAAGACAGACAGAGAGAGACAGACAGACAGACAGACAGACAGACAGACAGACAGACAGACAGACAGACAGACAGACAAGCAGCGTCCACGGTGCCAGGTCTGAAGCTAGCCGTTTAGCCCAGCTGACCTATGTATGTTATGTTAGCATTGTGAGCCTAACGGTTAACAGCAGTAATCTGGTCTGATTACAGGCTAATTATAAATCTCTCCCCAAGCTAACCTTGCTAACCACTAGCAGCAGGATGTGAACCAGTTTTACCTTTTCATACTTACTCACTCACTCAACTACCTCACTCATTCACTGTTTCCATGTGGATCGAAAATGGAGGCTCAGGAAAACCTTTTAACTCGGTTTCTCTTTTTCAAACTGAAATGGGAAGGTCTCGTCTGTCTTATGTAGAGGAGAGGAGGAGAAGGTGGAGGTAAGGGGGGGGGGGACGAGGGGGAGGAGGAGAGGGGTGGAAAGAGAAAGAGGGAAAGGTGAGTAGAGGGGTAGAAGAAGATCAGTCTTCAGGTCTCCATGCTAGTGCGGTGAGGTGAGGGAGCAGAGGGAGAGATACATGAGGTGGCAGGGGGAGTGAGAGGCTGCAGTCCACCCCTTGCAGCACTAGAACCTCCTCTGCCCTCCTGATCCAGTGGAACAACGAGGAGATGATCTACCTGTCAACCGTGACCCTACCTCCATGAGGATGTGGAAGAGGAGATCTTTGGTACGGGCCATGAAGGTTCGGACAAACACCTACACATGGTGAGATAACCTAGACCGGCTTCTTGTCTCTCCTCCTCTCCATCAACACCTCCTCTGCTCCCCTCTTCTTACCTCTCCTCTCCTCCCTTCCCCTCACCCCCTACCATCATCACCTCCTCTCCATAAGAGATGGACACAGCTGATTTTACTGGACAGCGCACATCTCCTCCTCCTCCCCTCCTATAGGATTTCACTGGTGTGGGGATTGGAGGACAAAGTTCCTCTCCTCTCCACCCCTCCTACTATAGGATTGTGCTGGTGTGGAGGACAGAGTTTACAGACAGGATTACAGCCAGAGGACAGCGGAGGCAGCGAATGAGAAAATAAAGGATTTACTCAGAGGAGAGAAAGATAAGGAAAGATTGACTAAACAGAACTTTGAGAGAATGAACATGGAACCTTTGACCTGAACTGAAAAAGAGGGGTTTTGAATTGAGCAAGTAGGAGTTTGAACAGCTGTAAAGGTCAGTACTCTTCCTCCTTCCTGTAAACATTGTTGCATAAACCCAGAGTTAACATATTTATCGTTTGATAACTAATCTAACCACTTTTTATTTTTAAATTATAAATTTATTTAACTACATTTTATTTTGTAATCTATTTGTTTCAACAAACTGTAAAGAGATTTTCTGGTTAGATTTTGTTAGTAAAAATCTAAATTGAAAAGTGATAGAACAACCAACTTGTTGTCATTGGTTATTTAATATTAAGATAATACTTTAGCGATAGCGGAGAGGAAATGGGTGTCTCAGAAGGACACAGAAGGACACCCAGCATGCTAGCAGGTAAACACAGTATGGATGAATGAATTAATGAATAGTTCTGTAGTTGGTTTGGATAAGTTAGGTAAACATTCATAAACATCATCTTTCAACCACGGCTATAACACACCAAGAAATACTGTACATGACAGATGCTTGTCATGTACAAGCTTATTATATGCACACTCCTGCATGTTAATGCCAGCGGATGGCCGGGTCTTAAAGATGTCTGCCAGAGGTCTGACAGAGGTCTTCTAAAGGCCGTCTTTCATACTATTCAACCATCACTACCTCAATATTTATCAACCAATACACCCATCACTACCTCAATATTAATCAATCAATATAACCATCACTACTTCAACTTTTATCAGTCAATGTCTCCACCATCACCTCAACAGTTATCAATCAATACAATATGAACAACAACACCTCAACATTCATCAATCAATACAACCATCACTACCTCAACATTTATCAATACGATACAACCGTCACAATCTCAACAGGACACATACCCCTGAACCAGACAACCAGATGACCAGACCTGACCTGCAAACATGGATGAACGGGTTTCTAATGGGACAGTGGAGGTGGTTTGAAACTGGTTTAGTATGGAATGGTTTGAAACTGGTTTAGTATGTAGTGGTTTGTAATTGGTTTAAATGGGGTGTCTTATTGGTGGAGTTGTGTGTGTGCATGGATGATTGTTCAAATTAGTGTAAGAATGCATGTGTATGCGTGTGAATGTGAGGCTCAAAGTAACGGTTATTCAAAGTTATTTAAAAAGGTTTTATTATACAGAACAATAAAACAAACAAATCCACCTGGATCTATCCATCCATCCATCCATCCATCCATCAATCTCTATCCATCTACCCTCTTTTTAACCTCTCCCTCCATATATCATCCATCCATCCATTCAACTCTATCCATGAATCGTCTCTACATCAATCTATCTTTCCATTCATCCATCTCCATCAATCCCTCTCTCTCGCTCTCTCTCTCTCTCTCTCTCTCTCTCTCTCTCTCTCTCTCTCTCTCTCTCTCTCTCTCTCTCTCTCTCTCTCTCTCTCTCTCTCTCCTACTCAGGCCTACACATGTACAGGAGGTCAATCATGAACGTAGAGGAGACATCTGGAGCAGGAAATATACCCTCACACAGGAAGTCATTTAGCAGACACTTTCATCCAAAGGAACTGAAAGTGAATGCAGAGACAGGTCATTCAGGAGCAGTTAGGAGTTAGACAGTACAGAGACAGGTCATTAAGGAGCAGATAAGGGTTAGTACAGAGACAGCTCATTATGGAGCAGGTAGGAGTTAGACAGAACAGAGACATGTAATTAAGGCGCAGGTAGGGGTTAGACAGTACAGCGACAGGTTATTAATGAGCAGGTAGAAGTTTGACAGTACAGAGACAGGTCATTATAAAACAGGTAGGGGTTAGACAGTACAGCGAAAGGTCATTAAGGAGCTGGTAGGGGTTAGACAGTACAAAGGCAGGTCATTAAGGAGCAGGTAAGGGTTACACAATATAGCGAAAGGTCATTAAGAAGCAGGTAGGGGTTAGACAGTACAAAGACAGGTCATTAAGGAGACAGGTAGTGGTTAGACAGTACAGAGACAGGTCATTAAGAAACAGGTAGGGGTTAGACAGTACATCGAAAGGTCATTAAGGACCTGGTAGGGGTTAGACAGTTTAGATAGTTAATTAAGGAGCAGGTAGGGGTTAGACAGTAAAGAGACAGATCATCAAAGAGCAGGTATGGGTTGGACAGTACGGAGATAGGTTATTAAGGAGCAGGTAGGTGTTAGGGGTCAGCTTGCTCTAGGATGCTTTCAGGTAGAGTGAGTACATGGGGATCAAACCCAGAACCTTTTGGTTTGGTCCGGCTTTGTGACAATTGGTCTGCATGCTGCCATATTCAAGATGGATGGATGATGCAAATAATTCTTCCAGTAGGAATCTTGTTTCAGTGTTTGTCTGTCTGTGTGTCTTACTGTCTGTCTGACTGCCGGGCCATTGGAGCAGCTGGTCTGTGGTTCTAAGGGGCTGACCAGGGCCGCCGGGGTCCTGTGTCCAGAGCTGGGCCCCTGGGAGCCACCACCAGGTGCGATGGGAACAAAACGATCCAGCAGGTTCGTTTTCAAGATTCATCTTAATTGATATAATACTCAAATGTAAAATGGATATGTCTGTTGGTCCACATTCCTGTCTGTCTGTCTGTCTATCAGACTCTATGTGTCTGTCATAGTTTTTGGGAAGTTCCTGCCGTGTGTTTGGTTATAATCTCTAAATCCATCCTGAGAGCAATCCTCCGCACCTTCTCAGCAGCTAATCCTCGTGTGACACCTTGACACGGCCTTCCTTCGAGCAGGGAGCTAACCGGGGCCTTGCTAGCTTACACTGTCCTAGCGAGTATATATACACAAATATATAAACACATATATATACACACGTAAATATACACACATAAATACACACACACACACACACACACACACACACATGTATACACACACACACACACACATATACATATATATATATATATACATATATATATATATATATAGCAATGTCAGTGTTACACACCACCTAGGTGGCTGCCACACTCCACTGGCTGCCACACTCCACCTAGGTGACTTTTCTGGGCTCCTCCAAACATAAAGGATGCAGTGTGGTGATGTTGAATCCGGTTTATTGTTAAAGTTGTAGTTAATGAACATGGCAAGGGTGCTTCGCTGCCATGCAGGAGATCTCCCGAGTGTGTGTGGAGATAGCTGGTTTAACCAGTGCACATTCATTGTTCAATGTGCAACAGGTGTGCAGCCTCACCCAGCCCCAGACTCCAATCAGACTCGGCCAGGTGAGGCTGCTTAAACCAGCCATCATCCACACACACTTCCACTATATATATATATATATATATATATATATATATATATATATATATATTTATAAATATATATAAATATACACAAATGTATACACATATATAGACCTCATTTACAGTGTTTAGAAAGGCTTGTAACACTTTCCCATCATCATTTGATAAAATTGTAAGTCAGTTATCCCTGTATTAAAATCATATTGATATTTCCTCCACCATAAGGCCCAGGTTGGATAACAGAGTTAATACTGCTCCCATAATCTGATTTCACCCGCTGTACTTTCCTGTTGGCCGTCTAAAGGGCACAGAGAAGGTGCTCATCACTAACTCTGAGCCAGCAGGCTAACGGGGAGCTAAGGAGTGACTCATCACAAATAAAATGCTTATATGTGTGTATATATGTGTGTACATATGTGTTTGTATATATCGGTGTATATAGATGTGGGTGTATATATATGTGGATGTAACAGGTCATATAATGGATGCTTTAGGGGTATATGTGTAGGGTATAAAAAATAATAAATACATGATGATATGATATAATATGATTTGTTATGATATGATAATTGTTTGATTCTCTCATTGTCTAAGTCGATAAACCCGCGGGACATATGTGGTATGATGTCAGTAGTGATCCCTCTAACGTCAGGGAGCTGTCCTCCAGGTACAGCGTGGTGTCCGACGTCCTCCCAGAAGACGAGCACCGTAAGGTCTCCAGCCAGGTTCTCCTGAACGGCCACAACTCCCCCAGCTTCCCACCGCGCTCCTCCTCCTCCTCGGCGGCCAGTAGGGAGGAGCAGCGGGGGGGGATGAGGAGCTCCAGCGGCCAGGGCCCCGACGCGGGGCCTCAGCCAGCTGCGGAGTCGCTTCGTGAAGAAGAGTGGCCAGTGCAACGTGGTGTTCAGCAACCTGGAGGACAGGAGCCAACGCTACATGGCCGACCTCTTCACCACCTGCGTTGACATCCGCTGGCGCCACCTGCTGCTGCTCTTCTGCATCAGCTTCCTGCTCTCCTGGCTCTTCTTCGGGGTCATCTTCTACCTGGTGTCCCTGGCCCACGGGGACTTCCAGAACCCGTCAGAAGTGTCGCCGGTAGGAGCGACCCACGGACCGGACCACCTGCTCCCCCTGGTCCCGGGCGGTACTGTGGGGGACCAGAGGCAGCGCATGCCGTGTCTCCTCCACGTGCAGGGCCTCCTGGGCGCGCTCCTGTTCTCCATGGAGACCCAGACCACCATCGGCTATGGCTGGCGCTGCGTGACGGAGGAGTGTCCGGTGGCCGTGGCGACGGTGGTGGTGCAGTCCATTGTGGGCTGCATCCTCGACTCCTTCATGATCGGCACCATCATGGCGAAGATGGCGCGGCCCAAGAAGCGGAACCAAACACTGATGTTCTCCAGGAACGCCGTCATCGCGCTGCGCGACGGCCGGCTCTGCCTCATGTGGCGGGTGGGGAACCTGCGGCACTCCCACATCGTGGAGGCCCACGTGCGTGCCCAGCTCCTCCGGCCCTACGTCACGGCGGAAGGGGAGTTCGTCCCGCTGGAGCAGATGGACCTGAACGTGGGATACGACGAGGGCACCGACCGCATCTTCCTCGTCTCGCCGCTCGTCATCGTCCACGAGATCGACAAGGACAGCCCGCTGTACTCACTGAGCCGGGCCGACCTGGAGGCGGACCACTTTGAAATCGTGGTGATCCTGGAGGGCATGGTGGAGGCCACGGCCATGTCCACCCAGTTCCGCAGCTCCTACCTGGCCCGCGAGGTCTTCTGGGGTCACCGCTTCGAGCCCGTGATCTGCGAGGAACGCGACCGCTACAGGGTGGACTACTCACGCTTCCACAAGACCTACGAGGTGCCGTCCACGCCGCACCTCAGCGCCAAGGAGCTGGACGAGGCCGCCAGCCGCCACCCCTCCGCCGGGACGCCGCCTACGTCCGCCAAGAAGGTGCCGAGCTCGTTCTGCTACGACAATGAGGTGGCGCTGATCTGCGGCGAGGACGAGGACGACGAGGACGACATCTTTGACTTGGGCCGGACGGAGTCGCCGGACGGGCGGCGGGAGGAGAGGAGGACCTCGGTGACCGTGGACCTCCAGAAGGTGGGCCAGGACTCGGCTGCCATGACGACGGGCAGCCAGAGCTTGATGTGCGTGCTGGACATGGACAACCACCAGAGGGAGTTCGATATGCTGCAGACGGCAATACCGCTCGACCCGCAGTCCTACAAGAGCGAGCAGGAGATCTAGAGGTCTGAGGGACACTTGATGGGAGCGATCCTGGAGGAGACAACAGCTCTGGGGTTGTACTTAGCCTTGCTTCTGTTGGTTAATGTTGGGGTCGGAGAGTGTGACATATTTATTTTTCTTAATTGTGGAGGTACTAGAAAACAGATTGATTATTATAACATGATGAGCCATATATGGCGCAATGGTCATTCAAGAAATTGGGATTATTTTAGCTCAGAAGGGAATTTGAGCCTGACTGAAGTTCTCATTCTCCATCACATAAAGACCTCATGACGACAACATTAAGACAAGATAGACGCAACGGTTTCCTAATTAACGCTCAAATTCCCATCTATTTTTAAGTCACCGAGAGGCCAAAATATGAGCACGGAAAACAGTTTTTCTTGAACTTGTTTTCATTATTTGTGCTATTAATATTTTGTGTCGTGTGTTTGTGTGTCTCTGAGAATGTGTGATGTGTGTGTGTGTCTGTGTGTGTGTGTGTGTTTGTCGCTTCTTTCAAATGCTACTATGTTAATATTTTAGTTTTCTTATGGAGGGCTACAAATATTCAGGTAGTACAAATCGCTAAATATCCACATTAAGCACAACAATAACTTGATATTGATCATATCGTAAGAGCACAGTCACTTTCTTCAACAGATGCTACTGTTATGGCTTGGTATTGGCCTTTTGGACATAGAATATAGGTCCCTAATGTCCCTGCTTATACACAAAGCCCGGGTTGAGATGCACATTTCGGACTAAATGCTTAACAAAATACAAAGCACTTAAATTGTTCTTGTAAATATATATTTATATAAATTATATTTGTCTCTTTATTTTGAAAGATGTATTGTAAAACACTATGGAATCTGTTGTTGTTGACGGTGATGGAGTTTTCAGACCTCTGGTGCCCTCTATTGGTGGTGAGGGTGAACTGCTTATTTATCTTGGTTTTCAATGCTTCCACTGCTTTTTAGACATAATAGGACATCAGGAAACATACTTAACAGCTGTACGGACGGCTTTTAACCAGCAGGTCGTCATGCGTCATCATCGCCGACAGACAGGGATTGAACATCCCATTTTTCTCAGCTCATTAATAGACTAGACAATAACAATTATGATATTAATAGAACGGCTGGATCAGAAGAATCGCGTTGTTAACTTTGGGGTCAGAACTACAGACAAAAAAAAAATAGGTCAGAGCCAGCTAACATCAAATTGTCTTGGCTGAAGTAACACGCAAATTATTAATCAGATAAGTCGTTCTGGACCGACAGTAGGAATGGTCTCCATCAACTAGAAGACTAAACTAGCCAAGTTGAGACTAGACTCTAATTAATTAGCAAATAAACAAACAAAACATTTAAATTATTCACGGAAAACAGGTAATTCCGGAGGGGTGTTGGAAGCAGCATCAACCGTTCTCTTAATTGTTTGAAGAGCATTTTTTTTTCATGAAGTCAGGATACAGAAAGCATCAAGTTTCATACTGATAATATTGTAACGGTTCTAGGTTGCGTTGTTTGTGTGCATTGTGCTAATGTTGTGAATGGGTGCTCAGGAGAAGGGGCGGGCCTTGGGGGGGGAGATATATACGGTTAGAGACTGAGAGAAGTTCATGTTCGTTTGTTATAGCGTTCGATAACGTGTGCCTGCCATTAATAAAAGGGATTTAATCAAAACAAACTGTGTGGTGCTTGGACGAATAGAAACAGGGTTGCTACAATAGGCATGCCTTTGCGTCAATCTAAAAACGGAATCTCTGCCGCTTGTGGCGTCGGGGTGAACTGCATAGCGGGTGTGTTTTCTGAGTGGCCCGTGGCGTTGCCCTCTCCGCTGTTTAGCCAGATGGCTTCCTCTGGCAATCCTCCTACCAATCTAGATTAAGATTACACACACACACACACACACACACACACGCACACACACACGCACGCACGCACGCATGCATTTACACACACACACACACACACACACACACACACACAGCATACACACACACACACACACACACACACACACACACACACACACACTCACTCACATATAATGTAATTTAATGTGCACATACACGTCACGGTTTCACTAAGCCCTCTGTCAATTTGTGCGTTCGAGTTTCGCGTTACGGCGGGCAGTGATATAAGACGGCAGCACTCTGTGAAAACAAGAGGATCCAGCGAAACTCGGGATTAAAACACAGCAGGGGGTTGGGCTCAGATTAAAGTATTTATACCACAAAGTCAAACATAGAGAGACAAAGAGACAGCGAGACAGCGACATAGACACAGAGAGAGGAAAAATAGAAGTGAGAGAGAGATAGACCGTGACAACGAGAGAGCGAGGGAAGGAGACAGAGAGGGAGAGGGGGAGAGAGAGAAACAGAGAGGGGAAGAGAGTGACAGGGTAGATAGGGTGACAGAGTGAAAGGCACATAGAGACAGGGGAAGTAGAGAGACGGACAGAGAGAGAGGGGAAGTAGAGAGACAGAGAGAGACAGGGGAAGTAGAGAGAGAGAGAGAGAGACTGGAAGTAAAGATACAGTTGATGAAGGAGTTGACAGAAAGAGAAGCAGGAGAGGGTTGGGTGAATGAGATAAGTAAGAAGTTGGAATGGATAGAAGATGGAAGATGGAAAGAGAACTTTGAAAGCGAGAGATAGCGGGAGAGATTGAGAGAGAGGGGGGGGGGGATTGTGGAGGATCAGAGAAAGGCCTTCTGTCAACGGTAACTGCGTCTTCCTGGCGTGTTCCTAGCGTGTTCCTAGCGTGTTCCTAGCGTGTTATCTCCCTCCGGTGGGACATGCAGAGCGGAGATGGGCTTCCTAGAGAACTACCAGGAGATAGACCCGGTCACCCTGAACCTCTGCATCCTCATCGCCAGCTACGTCATCCTGCTGCTGGTCTTCCTCATCTCCTGCATCATGTATGACTGCCGGGGCAAGGACCCCTCCAAGGAGTACGCCCCGGAGCCCCAGCCCACCCAGTCGCCCATCCGCCTGGTGGTGATGCAGAGCACCCCTGCCGCCGCCGCGCGATGGGACCCCACCAGCATCATCACCAGCTACCACGACGCGCCGCAGGCTGACTCCCGCCACAAGAAGAGCACCACGGTCTGACCTTTGACCCTTGACCCCCGGAACCCCCCCTTCCCCCCCCCCGGAGGAAAGACTCTCACTTCCGCTTCCTGTTAGACTCTGACTCTGTAGCCGTGTTGTGGGGACCTGTTTGTGGTTGTCGGTATTTATTAGTAGTTTGTTTACTGCGCGGGAGGAGACCGCCGATCAAGACCAGAAGGTAAGACGCAGAGACACGTTTTTTTATATCTTGTGTGTGTGTGTGTGTGTGTGTGTGTGTGTGTGTGTGTGACACTTTACAAGGTAAGAGGTCCCATACCTTTGGTCTGAAACTGTTTGTTTTCATTTACTAGATCAATATGAATAATATATATCAGGACAATATAGTGTATCATTTAGTACTCTCTCTCTCTCTGTCACCGTCTCTAGTCTCTCCCTCAGGTCAGATACTGAGGTTTTCTACGTTTTCAAGCATTAGCGTAATGGCCATGTTGAGCTGAGTGTTGTTCTTGCAGATGATGTATATTAGGAAAGAGGGTTTGTGCACCACAAGCATACACAGCCCAGACTGGCAGAAGTGTCATCCAATCAGAGGCTTCGTATATTTAGACTCAGCGATTTAAGAAGAACTTGATCAGAGCAAAGTCTCCACGGACCAATCAGAAAGCTTCTTGCAGCACCTAGCTCTGAAGGGTGAACTCACCTGGAGAGTTGAGTAGAAAACAATCAAATAGAGCAGAATGGAACAGAATAGAACACAATAGACTGGAGTATAGTAGAATACAATACAATATAATATAGTAGAATACAATACAGTAGGGCCTGGCTAATCTAGTGGTTAGGGTGTTTGACTTCCAGCTCAAAGGTTCTGGTTTGATTCACAGTTTATTGTAGGCATGCTAGAGCAAGATGCCCCCTAAGCCCTACCTGCATTTGGATAAAAGTGAATATATAGTAATAGTAAATAGTATAGACAGTTATCTGAAAGTATCTTTGTAGACTATAATCAAGCTGTATCTCCCAAGTCGAACTCCATTCTAGTCAAGTCAAAAAATGAAAGAATTCATAGTTTCCGACCTTAATAGCGCTGTCAGCCAACAGAAGAGAGAGTTATTGAAACAGCGAGTTACTGAGGTATTGGCCCGCTAGCTGGTAAACCCACAAACGCATATTTTCTGATCCACGTCCACACTTTATCTACTTTATTGCTGCTGAAACAATGTCAACAGGATAGCACCGTTTACACAGCAAACTCTAAGGTGTTTGCGCTGTTATGATAGCATAAGAAACACATTAGCATAGCACAGAGGTTGCCAATACCTTGCTAGTGGCCTTAGCTTGGTTGTGTGTGTGTGTGTGTGTGTGTGTGTGTGTGTGTGTGTGTGTGTGTGTGTGTGTGTGTGTGTGTGTGTGTGTGTGTGTGTGTGTGCATATATACATACACACGTACACACACACATCCACACAGTATCTCTAGAAGATAAGCTGCAGGAGATCTAGCACAAATTTAGAGTAACACCAATTAATGACCTACGCCTGATAAAGATTAGGTTTGATTCGAGTTAGCTACATATATATAGATCCTACGCTAATACCAAGTATTAGCTTACTTGGTACTTATATAAAATACTAAACGTTTCTCTAGAAGAATACTAACTCGTGGAGTTCTACTTATGCTCTACTTATAGCATTACTCACAACCTGTGGTGTACTCTATTTCAGTACTCCAAACTAAATACCAAACAAATACAGAGAAGAAAACACACACAAACTGTGAATTTATACATCAGATCATCTAAGAGAACAGGAAACACACACACAAAAAATTTTTATGACTGACATCTGGAAGAAAATGTTCTTTTGAAATGCCTGCCATGTTTGTAATCCCAGTCCAGAAGTAGGGCTACATGCACGTGAGCCAACACTCTAAGCTCAGCATAGCCCGCTAGACCTGTTAACCTCTGAACAGCTAACACACAAAGCTTAGCGTAGCCTTCTAGACTGGCAAACCCATGAATAGAATCATGCTAACGCTGTATTCTCATTTAATGCTGTTTTGTCATTTAGCTGACAGTCACTGCTGTAAAGCTGAGTTATATGGTATGCATAATCCATTTAGATCGTTGAATTATACACAGCATATAACATCACATGACAGAAAGACAAACAAACAGATAGACAGGCAGACAGATAGACCGTTAGACAGACAAATAGATAGATAGGTAGACAGACAAGGTATAGGGATGTAGGTGTTAGCAGACAATATCATATCTTGAGACTATGAACTTTGACCCTGTGACACGTAAAGTTTCCATGACCCGGAAAACACGGATCAAGCCTTAAGCAAAACACACGCTTAGAATATGCTTAGAAAACACACTTATAAAATGCTTAGAACACACTTAGAACACATACTTAGAACATGCTTAGAACACATGCACAGAACACGCTTTACAACTCACCTAAAGCACGTGCTTGGTAAACACTTAACACACTTAGAAGAAATTAGAACACATGCTTAGAACAAACACTTAGAACACACTTAGATCATGCTTTGAACACATGCTTAGGACCCACTTGGAACACTGAGCAAAATATTTTTCTGATAATTTGTTCTCGGTTCTGGTGGTTGGGATAGTTATGAAGTCAGAAATTAATAACATGTGATCGCTCTCGGCTTAACTTCAGGAATAGAGAAGTGATTGGACAGTCAGATAAATAATAATCACTGAGATGCTCTCCGATATCATATTTATGTGATTATGTCGAGGAAAATGCTTAATAAAATATCAATTATTTCAAAGAGGATCTAAGTGGGGAGGAGGGATACATTTCAATCCACAGATCAAATATTTTAATGTATTTGTGAGCTTTGTTTCATATCTGGGGTTTTATTGAATATGATTATTAACTTAATGGAGACGATAGAGTATAAACACCTTACAAAGACCTTACATAACATCGTTATCTAATCGTATTCTGGTCATGTCATTACCATAGGAATTCGGTGAGATAAACTGGTTTTATATTTTGGTAATACAATATTTATATAAAGCAACCTATTTTGTTTCTTATGGCAGAACTACGTGCAACGAACAGCGAATACATGATTTGGGTCGCAAACATTTAATTAGGTATAAGCTTACTTGGTTTATTCGTTACTTCATAAAACACGTACGCAGATTAAACAGTCGAATGTGGAGATTTTTGTACATTTCCTCCCAGCGTGGTGAGTCATGGTTATGGCGTCACTCAGCTCCTCGCTAATTGGCCTGTTAGAAAGACTCGCCACTTCTTAAATTCGCGTATTGGTTGGAAATTCGAGTCACTCAACGTGTTCCTGCCTGTTGCTAGTGCTCCGGAGCGGCGGCGGTTTTCAGCGTTTGGGATCCGAGGGAAGGCGCTACTTGCTCCGGTTTCGGTTGCGCTAGCTACCGCTCATGCACATTTTTGGCCAAAGCCCTTAGTTAGGCAGTATTGGTAGCAGAATGCTACTACGAAAAAGGCTGAAACTCTTCGTGTGTGCTGGAGTTAGATAACGGGAAACTGCTAATGTAGCACATGTGAGATCGGGTTTTTTATATTAATTAATAGATAATAGGGTAGGGTTAATCTCCTCAGGTTAGCAAGGCAGCTCCTTCTGTTGGATTTATTTCTAAGCTGTTGATATTTACTTTTCTGCAATTATCTCTCGTTAGATTTGATTTTTTTTTATTGCTTGTCTTGAAGCACCAAAATGAAGAGAGCAAACAGTCTTCAAAGGTTAGTAACTTGTGATATTTTTCATAATTTCTAACTTATGTGCTAAAATGAAAATGACCAGTCAACAGAAAGTGACCAACCTTCCCATTGTATTGACTTCATTGTAGCGGCACGTCGTTCTAACTGTTGACAGGAGGTGGTTGTCAGACGGGTCACCTTCGGCCTAGTGGTTCAGTAATTGTTTGTCTGTTTTTCAGGTTTATGAACCGCAGGGCGTCCGCGAACTGCCGCTACCAGCCGACCAGCTACGAGCATGCGGCCAACTGCTACACACACGCGGTGAGAATACAGAAAGTGTAGAATAGAACCTGTTATGTACTGACGTTAACCCTAGGGTTCACCAACCTGTGGGCCGGGAGCCCCCAGGTCGTTCGATATGCTAATGAGGCTGCGGAGGGAGATTGCGAGTTTACATGCTTAAGATATTTGACAATCCTTTCGTGTTTTAACAGTTTTGATTGTTATGCAAACAGATTGTCTTATTATAATTTTATAGCCATGAGCGAACTGCTGTGTCACTGGGACATGATGGTGATGGGGTTCAAACTATCACCTGTATACTCAAAGCTTTTCTGTGTTGTGGTTCTGATGAATGGGTGTGCTTGTTTCAGCTGCTGGTGGTGCCGGCGTTCGTGGGCATGGCGCTGCTGCACCGCCAGTCGGACGACGGCTGGCAGCGTCTGACGGCACTGGTCTATGGCCTGGGCCTCATCGCCCTCTTCCTCGTCTCCTCCGTCTTCCACGTCATCTCCTGGAAGAAAAGCCACATGAGGTGAGGGAAAGGCTGACCATAAAGGCTCAATTATCCTCCTTCATCGAATAGCCACCAGGAGTGCAAACTCGAGTAAATGATTATTTGTCAAGCAAACAATAAATGATTACAAAAATACTTTGATCGATAATTGTTACCTTATTTTACATTATCGAGATTTAATATTTCTTTTGTATTTCAGTTAAGTTTTGAAGCAGTTTTTATAAACGTACATAGTCAATGACCTTCGGCGTTACATATTGTTGTTGATACTAAAATAGGTTCGTTCGCCAACAATAAGTGGCATACCCGCTTAGTTTTACAGTGACGTCCCTGCATCAGAACTGAAAGTGAAATTTATAACAGCGTAGTGTTGCTGTGGTGGTTTATTAATGAAAATCTCACATCTCAAAAGCAGTTGATGAAGTTTGAAAGACTGTCGGGCAGCAGCACTCATCTCTTTAGAGCTGCTAGAGTTTCAAAGAACCATACCCTTAACAATAGCCCAAATGAGTAAACTACTGTTTACGGTCTATCCGTCTGCTAGATTTCACTTGCTGATGGCTTAATGTTTGGTAGACGGTGAAGGAGGCTAGTTGAAGGTTTTTGCCATTCAATTACAGCTGATTTGTCCTAGATGTTATACTCTGTTTACCATATGGTGATTGTTGCGTGTTATTGTCCCTGTTAATGTGTGTGTGTAGGTCTGTGGAACACTGCTTCCACATGTGTGACAGAGTTGTGATCTACTTCTTCATCGCTGCCTCCTACACCCCCTGGTGAGACTCTTGCTGTAGGACTACGACATGGGACTACAACCATAGGACTACATCATAGTAGTACAATAAAGGACTACAACATGGGATTTGCAACGTAGATATAGTACTACAACATACAACTGCAACCACAGAACTAGAACCAGAATAAAAGAATAACCACAACATTGAAGAACAGGGTTAAATGTCCCTCCGAGACCGTCATTACATAGCATCAGAGGCTTACCCCTCTGTTATTTTTAGTGTAGCATCGAAGGCTAGCCTGTTCTCTCTTAATGATCAGTTTGAGATTGGGGTGTTTTTAGCGCAGCATCGAAGGCTAATCTGGTCTTTGTCTTGGTGTTCAGGTTGAACCTCAGGGAGCTGGGTCCGCTTGCCGCTCACATGCGCTGGTTCGTTTGGTTCATGGCCGCCGCAGGGAGCGTCTACGTGTTCAACTTCCACGAGAGGTGAGGACCACCTGACCTAGCCTACTGTAAGCACTGACCTAGCCTCCTGTGAACCCATACCCACCTGACCTAGCCTCCTGTTAGCACTGACCTAGCACCCTGTAAGCCCAGACCTAGCCTCCTGTTAGCCCTGACCCACCTGATCTAGCTTCCTGTTAGCACTGACCAAGGAACATGCTTGCATTGAGCTAGAGCAGCATGGACACATTAGCATGAAAGCTAGTCAGATTCGGGGGTCGGGCGAATAATTGGTGGATGGATTTGTACAGCATGAAGAAGAAATGAAAGAAAAATCAAGGTGTGTGTGTGTGTGTGTGTGTGTGTGTGTGTGTGTGTGTGTGTGTGTGTGTGTGTGTGTGTGTGTGTGTGTGTGTGTGTGTGTGTGTGTGTGTGTGTGTGTGTGTGTGTGTGTGTGTGTGTGTGTGTGTGTGTGTGTGTGTGCGTGCAGGTATAAGCTGGTAGAGCTGGCCTTCTATCTCACCATGGGCTTCTTCCCAGCATCTGCTGTCACCTCCATGGTAAGACCTGCTCCTTCTTCCTCTTCATGCTTGTTTTAGATCATTGGTGTACCACCATCCAACCAGAAGTTTAAGGCACACCAACTAAAAGTAGTGACATGGGGAAGGCCGCAGCGTTGTTTATCTACACTGGCTGGGAACTACTGACATGAACCATGTGGTATTTAGTTTCTGTTGGGTTTGACTTTAGACACATGAACACGAGCTGTGTAGGCAGAGAGAACTGTTCAACACACAAAGCCGTCTCAATATAACAGCTCTGTATTAGCGTACCTGCTCAGCCCGTCGTTACCTCGACATTACGAGAAGAACACAACTTGAGTTCGGAGCGCAGTAGAGCGTTTTGGTTGGCGGAGACGGTCAAAAACAGGTTATTTTACAATTTATTTCTGAATTCGGCTTAGATTTTGGTTACAGCGACAAAATGGCGTGGATATCTATGTTGAAGATCATGTCAGCCATATATCAACGTTTTAAACAAAAGATTTTGGGTATTACAGCACCTTCTTAAAATAAAGTGTGTGTGTGTGTCAGACCAACACGGAGGGCCTCCAGGAGTTGGCCATCGGGGGCCTCCTGTACTGTCTGGGCGTGTTCTTCTTCAAGTCGGACGGCGTCATCCCCTTCGCCCACGCCATCTGGCACATCTTCGTAGCGCTGGCCGCCGCCATGCACTACTACGCCATATGGAAGTACCTGTACCGCCCCCCCCGGCCTGACCTTTGACCCACAGTCCTGACCTCTTACCCAGCTTTACAAAAGAAAAGTCCTCTGGTTTACAAAATAAGGGTTGAAGTTTACATGGACGGCTCCACTTTGGCTACCACTTTCTAAACGACTTTAAAAGCTCCTTTTTCCAAACCATTTCTACAAGTCTTTTCATGAACTACCAAGACCAATGTGAACATCCTGTTGGGCTGCAGTACCTGTTTATAATAGGCCCAGAACACTTGAACAGAGACAACATTCCACATGAACATCTCTTTATCCCATCTCTCCTTGAAAACCTCAGGCAGCCATTTTAACTGGTGATTGGAACCCCGAGGTGGAGGGATTTGTCGTTTTTCTTTTCTTCTAGGTACTTCAGATGCTCACTGGAAGTAACACAAGGGTGTAGTCGTAATGACAGGAATTGCTTTTGAACTTGTGTGATGAAAATGTAACCCTCAGCACTGAACATCCACATACCCAGCCGACCTCCTGTGACACTGTAAACCATTTTGAACCTGTCTGAATTGGTTTACACCTGTCTGCACTGGTTTAGGTATGTCCAAACTGGTTCAATCCCTTCTAAACCGGTTTCCATTGTTTTTGAACGGAATACAACCTTACATCTTGATGCACTCGGAGGGCCAGTAAAGCAGATATTTTGTTTCTGTAAATATTGAGCACATCATTCACTAGGTTGGGGTCAGTCGGGCAGCAGGCTGACACGTGGGTTTGTATCAGAGTTGTTAGGATGTTTTCATCATGTGGCCTGCTCCATCGAAGGAGCAGATACCGCTATAACATAACCCACAGGAATTATTGGTAACAGGAAGTCACCTCCAGCCCTCATTTCTAAAAGATGATTTTCTAATTGTTCCTCAGAATAGATCACTAGTGTTTAGGTGTTACCTGTGAGATGACAGTGTTACTACTATACTAATTTACATTTCATACTTTTATGCTACATGAACTGTGCCACTTGATGAACAAGATAGACTGCTGTGGTATTTTTATTGAACAATCGTAAAATCACCTTCAACTGGGTGCGATAGGTGAACTGCTTAATATTTTCTGATGATTCCGGGATGTGTGTACGTTTGTGTAGTCTGAATGTGTTGGTGTTTTTGAATCGTGGCTTGTACCTTCAGTCCTTAACCACTGGCTTTGGGAATGCTTCTCAGTATTTCTGCATCACAGGTTGTCATGACGATGACATGGCGCTGCAGAGCCTTGGATGTTTCCCCACCACACTGACTTTGTAATGTGACATTAAATAATGGAAAATGATCAAACTGGTTTGTCTTTTTTTTTTTTTTTTTATAAAAGCAGTATAGTGACTACCTTAAGGCAGCCATTCTCATTTATCCAATGCTGTCAGTGAATTCAGATGCAGGTCATTAAGGAGCAGTTAGGGCATTAGCACTAGGATGCCTCCGATCCTTGAGCAAGCCAGATAGACTTGGGATTGGAACCCACAGCCTTTCACCTGGGAGCCCATCAAACAAACCGATAGTTTGTGACTTTTAGTCCTTTCTCTATATTAACTTGACTATTAAAATGGGTGTTTGCGTACAGTTGACCCATTCAACTTCGTCATTAAACTAAGACTACACCACCAGTTAATCCTGAGAACAGCTCAGACGAACCAATATGCCTTTTCATCCATCACAGATTACCTCTAGTTTATACGTGTTAAACAATTAATGTGAATGTGAAAATTGCTTATGAGCATCCAAAGAAATGCCAATATGTTATTCAATTATATATTAACCAAGATTAGACCAGAGGAAGCAAGTCCATTTTGTCTACAGTTGAAGACTAGATATCGGACCAAGATTTTGAACCGCGCCACCTCTAAACTTCAATTTACCTTGAAACACGTGCTGTTATCTAAGAGCAGTACAAATAATCACCGTCTCCATCACCTTTCCACTGCACCACCAGGGATGATCAAGACACCATATTTTACATGATTTTATGTTTACACACAATTGGCAAAACACTATCTTTGTGGATTTGTAAAGGCCTGGATAGAATTAAAAAAGCTCACAGAAACAAACAAAAAATGGTGGCCGCTAAGATAGCTAATACTGAGTTCAGGTTTCATGAGTCTCATGTTGTGATTTAACTAGGAGTACTCATTTAAATAGTAATGGAGGCCAAATCTGATTCTAAGTCCGAAACACTTCCAGAATTCTAAATCTTTAAAATGACAATGATCTGAAACTTTTTTGGACATTGTAACACTTTACAATAAGTGTACATTTATTAACCATTACTTAAGATTAGTTAATGCAGTAATAAGCATTAGGTAAATTAACAGCTAACTAATGGTCTAGTTATCATTTTCTAATGTTCATGTTTAATAATGGTGTTGGTCTGTTACTGTGGTTCTGTGTACACGCTGGTCGAACAAACTGCACCCAGGGGATTAAGCCTTTCTGAATTTATGTTAAACAAAGGTATTCATGTTCATGTCAACCAATGTATTATTTATACGTCATTTCATAGTCTTAGGTTTATTGCTATATAATGCTTATTACTGCATTGACTGTTTATTAATGCACCCTTATTGTAAGTAACCATGGACTTGCAAAAACGCTGTACTCCAGACTCAGCGTTTGTGTGCGGTGAATGAAAACAGACCAGACAGTTAGTCATTAAACATCACTTTAGTTCCCGCTTGGTTCCCTACCGCCCACGTCACCCCAGTTACGTCATCTCACACACATGCGCAAAGCAGCACGCCAAGTCCACCTCTGCCCATTTCATCCTTGGACGTGCACAGATGTATACAGAGGCACACTCACACACACGCATACAGAGGCACACACACACACACACACATGTTGTACACGTGCAGTGAGTAGAATGTGCTTCCGCCAACAGGGTAAACAAAGCGTAGATATGCACATGGATCACCTGTCTCTCGCCCAACACCCACCTGCACAGGTACCAGCGGACACGCCCACACACGAAAAGAAAAAGACATGCGCCCACAACACTCTCTCAGGCTCGCCCTCCCCCATCAGAACCCCCTCCCCCCTCCCAAACCCCCCTAAAACCTAGTTAAGATCCTAAAACAAGCCCCACACATTCCATTGGAATTCTGGTGGATTTCAGGATCCCTTCCCTTCCCTCCCCTCCCTCCCTCCCTCACCGCTTCCCCCCCCAAGCCTCCCTACCCGGCAGCTCCCCTCCCCTGCAGGCCTCTACCCCCCGCTGGGTGGCTGTACAGTAGGGTGGGGGGTGTGGTGGGCGGGGGGTGCAGTCCTTGTGCTGAGCTAACGACGGGGGAGAGGGAGGAGGAGAGATGCGGGGGGGGGGGGGGGGGGGGGGAGGGAGGAGTCTTGGTCATCTCAGTCGTCTTCAAAGCCCTGGTTGAGGAGGAAGTTGGCGGCCAGGTTCTCGTTCTTCTCGCAGGCGAAGTACGCCTGGATGACCAGCGCCTCAGGGAAGCCCAGCTGTTTTAACTGGAGACAAACACACAACTGTTGAAGGCCTGATGGTACAGCAGGGCAGGAAAAAAAATGCTGGAATAATATGAACCCACATCTCAGACAAGCACGTAATGCCTTTTCACACACATAAGGGTGCACCCTTGATTATGGCTCAATCAGTCTTCCCCTGGCAGATGTAAGACTAGATGCCATGAATAGACAACGGCTTGCCAAATGACAGGGGATACATTATACTTCAATGATCAGCAGCCGTAGCCACGCGGTGGGTCTGTCACAGCGGCAGTCGTCGTAGGTTACCATCACCTGTCCACCAAACTCGGTGGCTAGGTAGAGAAGAGTTTAGGCTTTGATTTGAGTCAACAGCTCATTGGTCTGGTTCTGACTCTCACCCTCTCGATGGCCTCCTTCTCCTGGGGGGTGACCTGGATGTAGTTGACAGGGGCGCCCTCCTCTCCGACGGCCCCCAGCTCGCCCACCTCCGGCCCCTCGCCCCCCTCTCCCAGTGGCTCGTTTAGCATCTGGATGAACAGCTCCTGATGCTGGCTGATTTGCTGGCAGAACAGAAGAGGACCAGTTAGGAAAAGTGAGGCCTGGGCACTCAGGGACAGGAGAAGGTGTATACCACCTAACACGCACACTCAATAAGTACGTTTACACATGTACAGCAAAACCCGGTTAGACAGAGTAACCAGGTTACCTGTAGGAGCTTGGGGTTCTAGAGGTGTTACCTGTAGAGGGTTCTAGAGGTGTTACCTGTAGGAGCTGGGGGTTCTCGCGGCCAAGCTGTTGCAGTAGGGTGGGCAGCAACGCAGGGTTCTGCTGGATGGCATGCCTCATGTTCTGGAACTGGGCCTGGCTCCGCAGGAACTCCAGAGGGTTCTCCCCTGGACACACACAGAACCAATGATTCGTCAGTACACATGAATACTACACGCTGGTCAATACACTTACCTACATATGGGGGTCAATACACGCTGGTCAATTGGACAAATCCGATTGAAATACACTTATTCAAATCCCCTTCTGAAAGCATAAATTTGTCTCTGTGACAAAACAGGAAACCTGGCGTAACTCCATCCCTTTCCGTTTCTGACTTCCGGCGTATGATCTGAGCAGTCTTTCCCAGAAGTTCTGCCGTAGTGTTTTAGGACTGTTGGATCCCAGATCCAGTGAATACTAACCATCTGGTAGAGGAGGAGGGTCTAGAATACTAATTGTCTGGTAGAGGACGAGGGTCTAGAATACTTACTGTCTGGCAGAGGAGGAGGGTCTAGTATACTAACCGTCTGGTAGAGGAGGAGGGTCAGTACGACCTGAAGCTGGAGGCTGGGCGGGAGGATTAGTCTCCTGGACCGGACTGCTGGGAATACCCTGAAATACATACAAATATACATATATAAAGTTACATGCATAACTACATAAGCATAAATAAACAGGTGAGTATGCATGTTAGACATGTTACAGGTGAGTGTGTGTAGAACAGGTAAGGTGGTGTGTTTCAGTTATAGAACAGGTGACTATTCTATAGTGAAGTGTGTGTTCTATAGTGTGTGTATGTATATATATATATATATGCGTTTCAGGTAGAAAACAGGTGAGTATGTAAAACAGGTAAAGGAAGCGTAACAGGTCCAGGTGAGTTATGTGTTACAGGTATAGAACAGGTGTGTATACGTGTTTCAGGTAGAGAACAGGTAATGTGCGTGTGTGTTCTCCAGGTAGAGAACAGGAGGTGAGTGTGTGTTCTCACAGTGAGGAGGTACTCTACGGCTCTGTGGGGGTTGTTGAAGCTGGCCCGGAGAGCGGCCACCACCCGCTCCCTTTCGTACCCCATGGACATGATCTCCGTCAGCATGGCCTCGTACTCTGCTCCTGTCACTGGACACACAACCACAAGACCCCTTACCACACTGTACACCTTTTATCTGAGGCTGAACATGTTACTACACTGTACATCTTTTACCTAAAGCTCAACATCTTACCACACTGTAAACCTTTTGCCTGAGGCTCAACATCTTACCACACTGTAAACCTTTTACCTAAAGCTCAACATCTTACCACACTGTAAACCTTTTGCCTGAGGCTCAACATCTTACCACACTGTACATCTTTACCTGAGGCTCAACATCTTACTACACTGTAAACCTTTTACCTAAAGCTCAACATCTTACCACACTGTAAACCTTTTACCTGAGGCTCAGCATCTTACCACACTGTACATCTTTACCTGAGGCTCAACATCTTACCACACTGTACATCTTTACCTGAGGCTCAACATCTTACTACACTGTACATCTTTTACCTAAAGCTCAACATCTTACCACACTGTAAACCTTTTACCTAAAGCTCAACATCTTATCACACTGTACACCTTTTACCTGAGGCTCGACATATGACCACACTGTACACCTTTTACCTGAGGCATGACATGTTACCACACTGTACACCTTTACCTGAGGCTCAACATCCTACAACACCTTCACCTGATTAACATTTTTCCAATGGAACATAACTAAGTTAATTGTGTTAATAGTGCCTTTCTAACCTCACATTCACAAATAAACACAGAGCAAGCAGCATCTGGCGTACAGTAAGGTAACAAACACACAGCAAGCAGCATCTGGTATACAGTGAAGTAACAAACACACAGCAAGCAGCCTCTGGTATACAGTGACGTAACAAACACACAGCAAGCAGCCTCTGGTGTACAGTGAGGTAACAAACACACAGCAAGCATCATCTGGTGTACAGTGAGGTAACAAACACAGCAACCAGCATCTGGTGAATGCATATTTCAAGCGGCCCGGAGATGTGACTTACCCAGTGCAGAAGAGGCATCCACTCCCTGACCGGCGGTACTGGAGCTAGAACCAATACACAAATGTTCAACTTGCAATCGTTTAGGAAATTGCTTACGTGCAACTTTGGGCTATGTGCTTCTGGCTACATCCAAAAGGTTCTAAGTTCCCATCACAATATAAAACCAGTGACTTTGGTATTACAGGGGCTTTTTGATGTTAGTTCCTAACAACTAATCAGTCCTGTATCCATGACGAGCTGAGTGTCGAAGGTCCTAATCCGGACTTATGTTTGACCATTGTTGTGTTCTAGCTATTGTTAAACAGATTCATACAGGCTTGTGAGTATGTTGGTATTTTAACACTACTGCTGGCAATCGCAGATAGGGGTAGGTATATGACCGACTTTAGGGTTTGGTTTAAAAATATTATATAGAAACCTACGTTTCACTCCATCACGGTTTTATTCCTGCGCTAACCATTCTCCAACACTAGAGGGTGCCAGTCAAACAAGCTCCTGTTCTGAGGCACAATTCACTTCATGAATTCAGTTTAATTATATGATCATTCAAGGGGCTGGCGGGGATGAAAGTTAAATAGTACTTTTATAATCCCAGGCGGGAAGAAATTAAACAAAGGACGGTGTCGGCCCACGTACCTGGCAGGCTGTGGGGGGTCTGTGTCGGCCGCGGCCAGCTCCTCCGTGGCCTCCTCAGGGGGAATGGGGACAGCTGCGGGGGAGGGGACCGGGACGGGAGGGACCACGGGGGCAGCTGTAGACGTGGAGCCAGAGTCCTGAACCGGTGGTTTGGGGGCTTCTGAGGAAGGAGGCGAGGCGGCAGCAGCTGCTGGCTTGGCCTAGCGATGGGGAGAGGGTCTTGGTGAAGAGCGAGTGGAGCCTCATCTCACAGGATAACTTTAGGATATTAGGACAGAACTTAACACAGGAGGAATGAGTATTGATCCATTATTGAATGGATCTCATTTGATTGGCGGGAGCCTGTTGAGGATGGCCCTGACAGTGTTATCAATATTATTTCAGGATGAAATTTTAAGCCCACCCTTAGATACACAGAGACTGGTTTAGCTGTCAATGTAAAAGCCCATTTATTTTTCCATCTTCAAAAGACTTGCTTTTGACAGCTGTTGAAAGTATAATAATCAAACAGATGTCTCGTCCCATTACGTTATCCGCATCACAATCCCAAATTATTTTAATGAAGTTTACAAGAACACTTACACAAAATTTCTGTGTACACATATCTTAACTTTTAGTTAATAGTATTAAGGTCGGACAGTACCCTCTTAACCTTTTCAAACGTTGTAGGGTTCCATTAGATATACTTAAACAGGACATATACATGGCGTGTGGTCTGACTTGTGAACCTATAGCCAAGGTTCCAAAACACATTGAAAAAGGTAAATTGAAAGTATATCACTTTTCTAAAACCTTTGATGTTTTCGGTCGTTCTTGATGCTTCTCAACCCGTCAGCTTTACATCACAAGCATGACAACCGGGAGGACTTCTCCATTTCAGTCATTCATTATAATCCATTGTAATATGTTTACTCACACACAGCAAGTCCCACGACTACTGTAGCAGTACTACAAATACCAGTAATGAAAACTACAATCTCATCTCACCTTGGACACCATAACTACCACAAAATTCTTCTCGTCGATTTTGTAGTCCTTAATGGGCGTGTCATCTTGCAGGATTTTACCAGCATATATCAACTTCTGCCCCGATACTGGGAAGCTGTCTTTCCCCCTCTCTGTTTCGATTTTCTCCTTCAAGGCCTTTACCTGAAAGGGGACGTTATGGAGATAATTGACATGGGAGCACATACCAAAATATAAATCCCTTCTTGGAACTTAAGAGTCGTCAGTGTACTCAGATATTAGATTCCTTGTCAGTTTAGAATCCTGACATTATTATAGACCCGGAGAACCCCTTTAAAAAATACATTGTGAGTTTAAACTAATTAAACGACCAAAAGCACTGTTTGTTAGTTATAGTAATAACAATAATAGTTCATTTTTTAAGATGGTCCATATAAACGTGTAAACATGAATCACTGGCGTTGGCTATAAAACAAGCAGTTAAAACATCAGAGTTAGAAGATGGGCAGCTGGATGATCGTTAAAGTTAGAACGAGAAGACATAATGGATGTGCTAGCGAGCTAGGCTAAGCTAATGCACCGCTAACATGTGGAGACTCAACACTCACCAAACATTGAAAAATACGAGTTGATTTGTCATTAAACACTATATATCCGTATAAGAATGCCAAAAGAGAAGCCAGTAGACTTAATGGCCACATACAAACAGCACTTAAGTCTACAAGCGCGGCTCCTTTCTACGTTAGCATTAGCTTAGCATGCTAGCTTGTTAGCCACTCACCGTCTGATCGGGATCTATCTCAATCTGGATGGTCTGCTGCTGCAGGGTTTTTAGTGTGATCTGCATTGTAGCGATAGCTGGCTATGACTACAACGACAACCACTTCCTAACCCCTAATTGTTGGTTAATTTGTTGTTATTTAAGTAAGAAATGTTTGACTATCCGTGAAATGTGTGTATCCATGAGCGCTGAGCAAATCGCGATCTTTGGTTGTGCGGTGACGGGGGCGCTACTGGAAGGACCAGCAACTCTCGCGATATATGCCAACACCGTAGTGTAGTTTTAGCTTTTCAGCTGAATTTATGGGTATTAAGCCCATCCTGTTCTACTGGAGATCTACGGGTGCAGCGAAGTCTGTACAGGATCCGTGAAGGCACAAGAGTGTTTCACTATTAACGGGATGACTAGGTCAAGTACAAAGTAAACAAACGGGAGGTGGCATCCTTTGACAACTTTACAGTTGATTTACGTTTATATCGTATATATTGACTAAGAGAAATGTCATTTAGAAGACGTGTGTCCATGTGAAGTTTGATGTGTCAACCAAAAAACTTAAATATAGCAAAATATATTCAAATATTGGACATGAAGATAAGACCTGAACTGTGTGTATGTGTGTGCGTATAGCTGTGTGTGTTTGTGTGTGTGTGAGAGAGAGAGAGAGAGAGAGAGAGAGAGAGAGAGAGAGAGAGAGAGAGAGAGAGAGAGAGAGAGAGAGAGAGAGAGACAGCGACACAGAGAGACAGACAGAGAGAGACAGAGAGACACAGAGAGAGAGACAGAGACACAGAGAGACAGAAAGAGAGAGACACATAGTTTCTCTCCTCTTGGGGCCCCAGTCAGTTTGTGCTTGCTGCAGAGTTCCTTCCCTTTATCTCTGCTCTCATTTGGGAACGCATGTTGTGTTAATCGTGACAAATTCACAGATCTTTCATGGAAGAAATCCCATCCGAACGCTTCGGTGAAATGCTTGTGTGTTATGTAGAGATTCAATTAGGCCCACTTGACCTAATGTTCAAGTCAAAAGTCCTTCATAATTACTGTTTTGCTATGGTCCTAGTGAAATAGGCCTTTGTTACACGAAAATCAGATTTTCACATCTGTGGTCCAGACAGGAATAACTCATTGTTCTTAACGCTGATTGTGACGTCGAGGGACGAGTTACTACGTCTCTTTAATCCGTCATCGATCGATGTTCCGTCTCTGCAGTAAAGCCCACAGGGGGTCCAAGTTGTCCCTTATCTCTGAGGGAGCAGGCACCGGTAAACTCTCTCGCTCTCGCTCGCTCTCTCTCTCTCTCTCTCTCTCTCTCTCTCTCTCTCTCTCTCTCTCTCTCTCTCTCTCTCTCTCTCTCTCTCTCTCTCTCTCTCTCTCTCTCTCTCTCTCTCTCTCTCTCTCTCTCTCTCTCTCTCTCTCTCTCTCTCTCTCTCTCTCTCTCTCTCTCTCTCTCTCTCTCTCACATATTTATTTGTTGTTGTTGCTGAAACAACGATCTCATTTGAAATATATTTAACAATAACAACCACAATTAAGTGTGTGAGTGTTTTACAAATTACTTAGCCTAAACAGTTTGAATAAGCTATATAATCTACATTGCATAGGACATCTAGGCCCACAATTGAATTATATTACATTACGTTCTATTATAGACACATTTGGTATGTCTAACCAACGGTCTAATCACTGTTAAACGGTCTCCTCTGTTCCCCTTGCATGTACCCGTGTTCTCCAGCAGGGGAAGTCGTTGCTCCACAAGATATTTTCAAATGTCCTTGATAGTTTCGTTTTTCGGTGGGTTTTTGCTGTGATCTGGTCTTTGAATACGTGCGTGAAATTCGTTATTTACACTTCTCTCTCTGGCTCTAAAAGCCACACGACTGGTTGGTTTCTGGAGCTGAGGGAAAGGAATATACTCTTCTCACAGTAGGAAAACCACAGGTGTAGCTCATAACTTTAATTATGGGTATGTTCGAATGGCAGTGCACCAGTATAGACATAACTATAGTATAGTCAAGTAAATACACATTGACCTTACTGGTGCTGCTTAGCTGCAATCTATGAAATAGGTTAATTGAGAATGAAGTTGAACACTGAACATGATTTATACCCACTCTGACCCAAAATACAGGCTCTGAAGTCGGAAAAACAGATTGTGGGAGTGTGTGTGGATGATGGCTGGTTTAAGCAGCCTCACCTGACCCGAGTCAGACTGATTGGACTCTAGGGCTGGGTGAGGCTGCACACCTGTTGCACATCAAGCAATCAGTGTGCACAGGTTAAACCAGCCATCACCGCACACACTCAGGGAGAGCTCTCCTACATGGCAGCATGTGCCACCATCTGCATGTGCCACCATCTGCATGTGCCACCATCTGCATGTGCCACCATCTGCATGTGCCACCATCTGCATGTGCCACCATCTGCATGTACCATCGTACGCAACCTTTGCAATAAACCGGTCTTTCAACATCACCACCCTGTGTCCAATTGTTTGGAGGAGCCTGAGGAAAGTCACCTAGGTGGAGTATAGAAGCCACCTAGGTGGTGTGTAGTAATGGTCGTTGCTACACAGATATACTGATTTTATCCTCCAGAATGCTGGGAAATATGTTTACTCCACTGGTTATTATGATGATCGCTTTGCCCTCATGGTTTTTAATCAAAAATGTCCTTCTGAGTTCTTCACTTGGAAGAACAAAACTTTTAATTTAATAAACACACACACACACACACACACACACACACACACACACACACACACACACACACACACACACACACACACACACATATACAGTATCAAACTATGAACATTTGAGGACCTATTAGAACACCAGAAATTATGAGGACCTGTCAGAGGATGGTTTAGACAAGTGGACTTTCTGAGGACCTTTAACAGAGACCAAAGAAAACTGAAATATTTAGGAGTACACAAGCTGTGTAAATGGCGCGTGTATCAGACACAGTTTTATGGACCACTTAAATGCCTATTGCTGGCTAAAGCAGACACTTTCAGCTTCACTTTTAACTGGCCCAAACAGTTAGGGTTCACTGAGGATGATGACTGCCCCTTAAACAAGAACCTCTTAAGTTCCGGGCGCGGCAGGGTGGCCAATTCGGCTACTTTTTCAATTTAACCAAATAAGCTGTCATTTTATGGTCAAAAACACAGATACAAAGGTAACACTTTACGATAAGGGTACATTAATTCACCATTAATGATCAATAGTTAATGCAGTAAAAAACATGAAGTAACAATTAACTAACAGTAAATTAACAGTTAACTAATGGTCTAGTAATCATTTACTAGTGTTCATGTTTACTCATGGTGTTCATGTTAACTAAGGTATTCATTTATACATTATTGAATAGGGTAAGGTTTAGGGTTAACCATAACCCTAACCCCCCAACCCTAACCCTAACCTTAACCCTAACCGTAACACCTATGCTAATGCTATATAATAATGCTTATTATTGCATTAACTAATGTTGATTAATGGTTAATTAATATACCCTTACTGTAAAGTGTTACCTATACAAAATTCAGTAAACTTCTGCCTGTAACCTGGGTGCTACCTGTAGTATGGGTGCTACCTGTAGCCTGGGTGCTACCTGGTGCCAGGGTGCTACCTGGTGACAGGGGGCTAACTGCCTGTAGCCTGGGTTCTACCTGGTGCCTGGGTTCTACCTGTAGCCTGGTGCTACCTGTAGCCTGGATGCTAACTTTAGCGTGGTAGCTAACTGTCTGCAGGACTCTGAGTTCGGACTACAAAAGCAGGTCTCTGGAGGGGAGACAAATGGAGTTTGAAGGAGAGCTATTCTAGAGATGAAAGGTGAAGTTAATATGAAGCAATGTTCAGAGCATGTCTTGCCTCCGTAATGTGATATATCCGTAATGTGCTTTTCTTAACATGATCAATCCATATTACTAGTGGACTGATTAATAGATTACAAATTGCACCATGAATGAGCAAATTATTCTATGACTCAACTCTAGTCTTTCTACGCTTTAATTGATGTGTTTCATTAAACAGGATTTAAACAAACAAATCGTTGTTCATCTAGCAAGACATCCACCAGTTTTAGATTATTTATCTAGCACTAAGACCAAATACATGGCTTTAGTGTTCGGTGGTTGATATATTTGACCCTTTAGATGGCATCCAACCCACACATGGAGTCTAGTGTATACTCTGTAGACCTTACAGACACAAACAACCTCAATTTATTTTGAAATCCTGAATATTTTACTGCCACCTCCGGTTAATTTTCCGCCTGCTCTCCAACATGTAAATAAACAAGGTTTATTCACACAGAGATGGTTCAATTAACTGTCAGCTAGCTCACTCCAGATGCTTCTGTAGAAAGTTGAACCTCATTACATGTCCAGTGGAATCATAAGTATGTCTTTGTGTTGTTTGTCGGCGTTCAGCACACGATGAATGAACATGATGTAAAAATAACAATCAGCTACAGAAAAACAACCATTGTGTGATATTAAAATCGATATGTTTGGTAGATAGGAGGGTAGGTATGTATGAGGGTAGGTACATAGATAGGGGGGTAGGTAGAAGGATAGGTAGATAGGAGTGTAGGTAGGTAGTTAGGTAGATAGGAGGGCAGGTAGATAGGAGGGTAAATAGGTCGGACGGTAGGTAGGAGGGCAGGTAGGTCGGAGGGTAGGTAGGTAGGTAGATAGGAGGGCAGGTGGGTAGGAGGGTAGGTACATAGATAGGAGGGCAGGTAGGTAGGAGGGTATGTAAGAGGGTAGGGAGGAGTGTAGGTAGGTAGGAGGCTAGGTAGGTAGGTACATAGGTGGGTAGGTAAGTAGGAGGGTAGGTAGGAGTGTAGGTTGGATAGGATGAAGCTAGGTAGGTAGGTAGATAGGCGGGTAGGTAGGAGTGTTGGTAGATAGGAGGGTAGGATGGTAGGTACATAGGTAGGAGGGTATGTAGAAGAGTATGATGCCCACACAGTTGAGCAGAGTGTTCCCACCTGAGCAAAACTCTCTGTGTTTACCCAGGGCCGTGTTAAACAGAGATGATAGAGAATAGCACAGAATTGTCTCACAACACGCATATGAAGCAGAACGGTCTTATATTAGAAAATGTCAGAGCATGACGATCCCCTTTGAAATATGTATTATTCTGTTATTTGGTCTTCTATAAGATTGTAGAAACTCTTCCTGAATCATTCTTTAATTCCGTCAAATCCAGCAAGGCGGACAGTTGGATGAATCCCAGGCCGGTATGAACTCCTGTTTAAAACTCAAAGGTGTGTGTGAGAACGTATTTCTGTGTGTTCTGGCGATGCTCAATACCAGCAGCAATTAGATAGACAGTGCCTGAGCAAACACAACAGACACATGTTCATTGTTCATCAGAACCCCTGCCCCCTGGAGGTCACAGCCAATGACCACACTAAATCATACTGTGTGTGTGTGTGTGTGTGTGTGTATCGGTGTTATTCATTTTTTGTCATGTGTGTGTGTCCGTTTGTGTTTTAATGTTTGTTTGTGTGTGTGTGTGTGTGTGTGTGTGTGTGTGTGGTGGGTGTGAATGTGTGTGTGTGTTATTCATTGTGTGTGTGTGTGTGTGTGTGTGTGTGTAGGTTATTGAGACCTGGAGATCTCCACTTGCTCAATCTTACACTGTGACTTTAACCACACTAAATCACACTGTGTGTGTGTGTGTGTGTGTGTGTGTGTGTGTGTTCACACCAAAGAAAAGCCGGTTGGTTGTTACTGTATTGCATTCAAAGTGTATTGTTTCACAGTACGTAAAACACCTGATAGAAAGGTAGGAACCACAAGGTGTAAACATCAGAACGATATAGAAACATCCGCACATTCAGTCATGCATAAAGAAGTCCAACACCGCAGAGACCCCCTGTCGGGTCCCAGTAGGGGGGCCTTGGGGTCCGGGCTCATATAAACAAGAAGATCAACATATTGTGTCATGCAACAACACGGAAGAACCAGCTCGTCCTTGTAATCTTTGTCATCATCATCATTAGTGGACGACCACATACGGGATGCAGACAATGAATACAAATAAAGAATAAATAGAGTGCAAAAAACTGTGATTAAAAAATATGGGAATTATTGAACGATAATTACAATTAAAGAAGGTTGTATCTCGAAGTATGGTGTGGTTGTGGTATGGTTATAATAGGGTTGTGGTGTGGGTGTGTTCGTGGTTTGGTTGTGGTGTGTTTGTGGTATGGTTATGTTATGGTATAGACAGAAGTGGTCGGGCTAGCAACAAGCAAACCACTTTTTGCAAACATGCTGCACAGATTTTTAGTAAACATCGCTTTAGGTTTCGTGACTCAGGTTACCGGTAGCAATGGTCACAGTGTCGCGTATGCAGCACTCCTCTTTGTCGTCATGACGTTACATTCATCTGTTCCAGGCGACAACATGCACATCCTGTCCACCAGCCAATGGGAGTGTGGCAGGGCTAGTCGTGGCTGAAAGTCTGAGGAAGCTCATTGGTCAGAACGTGCCATCGCTCCACCCTCTGTCCCTTGTTCTTCAGAGAGTCCATCCAATGACGGAGGGCGTCGCCCTGTGAGTGACAGCTCAGACAGACACCACCTGACAGAACACCAACCAATCACAGACAAGAGAGACAGCAGGACTTGTGAAGACATAGGTATCGTGACTTCTAGTAAGACCTTACAATTAATGAGATCCTGTAGGGACAGGGTAGTCTACAGGTTTGGGTGTTTGACTCCCAGCCAAAAGGTTATTTCACCCCCCATTTCACAGTCTAACAGTTGACTGACAGTAGATCCTAGAGCAATATGCCCTAACCCCTACCTGCTTCTTAATCAATATATGATAACATTTACTGTAAGTTGATCTGGATAAGGTGTCTGCTAATTGAATACGTTTTAACTACAAAGTGGAACTTTGTTACTTTGTTTTTTGAGAAAATGCTGCATAACACAGCATACTGCACTCCTTAAAGCATGAACTTCTCCCCACTGAGGGTTGAGAAGTTGGACTCTCAGTTGAATCCCTGCTGTTTTGTGCTTGGATTCCTTCTGAATGTCAGGTTCAGCTTTAGTCTAGTTCCTGTGTGTTTAAATAGACTATTCAAGTTTGAATAGACTATTCAAACACACGGGAACTAGACTAAGCTCTGGTGAACCAGAGCAGTATTTGAGATCCAGAGACCAGGTTTTCTTACCGATGAAGTCATTGGAGCGCCCCAGGTCGTAGTCCCACACCGTGACCTCTAGGGTTTTATGAGCCAGCTCTGCCAGGGAGATCTCGTAGAAGAACTCCTGCAGAACCAGGAAAGACCTGTTTTTAGTCCTAGTCTGGAGCTTTCTTTTCCCGAATAAAACAAAAGATCTATGGGCTGAAACGGTGCCATTCATCAATGACAACTGAGGAGGATAGTCTAGTGGTTGGGATGTAAGCGTTTTACTCCCACCTGAAAGGTTCTGGGTTTGAACCCCAGTGTCTACCCGTAGGCATCTAACACCCAAACCAGCTCCTTAATGACATGTATCACTGTTAAGCTGCATTGGATAAAGCTAAATCACTAACATAGAGAACCTTTGGGTTGGATTGTCTGAAATTGTTGCTATTTTGAAGTTTAATTGGATCATTTCGTGTCAGCAGCACCTGGGAGATGGAATCTTCCTTTGCCTGCTTTCTCAAGATCTTTACCCTCGAGGATTATGGGTGCTTTAGTGGGGCTGATGGAGGGCTTAGTGTTCCGGGGGTTGCTGTCAGAGGCAGATCTCCACTTGGAGTGTGTGAGCATGATAAAGCGCTACCAATCCGTCTGATGTACTCATTATCATCAATCACTTTCATTAGTTAATTGTTGAGGGACAAAATACCCAGTGGATAATTGGGCCGAATCCTGATTTAATGAGAGTCTACAAACTTAAGGGCATGCAGATATATGATATAATTAAATAATGAAGGGCATGATGCAAGAATGGTATAAAAACAAAATACAAAGTTAAATGGCTTTACAGAGCTAAACCATGAGCCATGGCTGTGGTGGAGATGATATACGTTATAGTTTACCACTCTTCTTGGTGAGGTGACAGTTGATGAGTATTATATTATATTATATTATATTATATTATATATAGTGTGTACATTAATCTACAAGTGATCAAAAAGTATAGAGAGATCTGATGTTAATGAGGGAGGTGGAGAACCTTAATTAGTTAAGTGTTAAACATTAAATGTTCTAAAGTTCTATGGATCTAAGGTCCATAGTTCTATAGGTCTATGTTCTTTAGTTCTAGGGTTCTATAGTTGGAGCTGATGAAAGAGCATGGAGGAGGTGATGGAGATGATGGGAGCATCACGTGGGTGGAGGTGCAGCGGGCTGGATGGTGCAGCATGTTGGGTGGTGCAGCGTGCTGGGTGCTACTGGACTCATACCTCGTTGAACTCTGGGTTGAGGGTCTTTTTAATCACTGCTGTTTTGTGCTTGGATTTCTTCTGTATGTCAGGTTTCAGGTATCTGTTGGAGAGGGGGGGGGGGGGGGGGAGTTGGGGGAGGAGCAAGGGAGGTGAGATTACTGTGATTTTGCTTTGATATCCATGCGATGTTGGTCCTGTTCAGCCTTCTATTTTGATCATTTCCTCTCTCTCTCTCTCTTACTCACTCACTCACTCACTCACTCACTCACTCACTCACTCACTACACACACATACACACACACACACACACACACTCTCTCTCCCCATTTCCCATCCGTAATACCCCCCCCCCCCCCTTCTCTTTATCTCATTATGTCTGCCACCAGAGGAGTTTCCTCCAGGTAGTATCATCACACTACCGTGATGAACCACACAATCTGCTCCTTTGTCGTCCCTCACTAAAAGTGAGTGCCCCCTCCCCTCTCCTCTACCCTCTCCCCTTTCCTTTCTCCTCTATACTCCTACCTCTTCCTTCCTCTCTTCCCCTCTCCTCTCCTTTCCTCTACCCTCGCCCCTCTCCCCTTTCCTTTCTCCTACTTCCTCTCCCCTAGTCTCATCCCCTCCCATCCTCTCCTCTCCTCCTGTCCACCCCTCCCCTCACCTCTTCCCTCTGCTCTCTCCTCTCCTCTGTCCAATAGTTCCTATGGAGATCCAGGCTGTGAACATTACTATTAATTAGCTGGTGAGCAGTGGAGCTAAGCTCTCTGGGTAAATCTCACTAAGCGAAGCTGACAGCAACTCCAAACAATCAGTCCAATTAGATGTTCAGATCTCTCTCTCCCCCCCCCCCCCCCCCCCCCCCCCCCCCCCCCCCGTTACAAATCCACTATTACAGACCCCACAAACCCCTTCAGGAAAATAATTGTATGCTTGTGTGTGTGTGTGTGTCTTTAAGTGTGATGTGTGAGAGTTAACACTCAGGGTAATGATGCATTGAAGCCCATTAGTGGAGATGAAACCTTTGGATGAACACAATCGACACGCCGTTCAACAAACAATAAAGGATTAGCGATCACAACACAAATAATTAGACTGTTAGAATTGTCAAAACGTGGGCGCAATATTGTCACCATAACACGATGAAACCTCTCTCTCCCTCCCCTGCTCTCTTTCTCTCACACACACACACACACACACACACACACACACACACACACACACACACACACACACACACACACAGATAAAGGTTGCATTGCGTCGGTTTTGTTTGTGAGTAAATATATATATATTGTTTAATATATAAAAAAATAATAATAAACATATATGTATATATATATATACAAGCCATTCGGTGGATGCTTTTATCCAAAGCACCATTTGTTCAAACATTCTGAGCATGGCTGCAGTGGGAAACTAACCCCTAACCTTGGCAATGTTAATGCCTTGCTTTACCGGTTACCAAGGCTGATAGCGTTATAGAGGGAGGGGGTTGGTAGAGAGAGCTTGGTAGAGAGGTTAGTAGAGGCTTGTAGAGGGAGGTAGAGGTTGGTAGAGAGAGGTAGATGTTGGTAGAGGGAGGAAGAGGTTGGTAGAGAGAGGTAAAGGGAGGTAGAGGTTGGTAGAGAGGGGTTGGTAGAGGGAGGTAGAGGTTGGTAGAGAGAGGTTGGTAGAGGGAGGTAGAGGTTGGTAGAGAGCGGTTGGTAGAGGGAGGTAGAGGTTGGTAGAGAGAGGTTGGCAGAGAGAGGTAGAGGCTGCTAGAAAGAAGTTGGTAGAGAGAGGTAGAGGCTGCTAGAGAGAGGTTGGCAGAGAGATTTTTTAGAATGAGGAGGTGTCCAGGACCAGCTTCCTCTTGGACCGACTTCACATCTTCATCAAGTGGGGCCAAGTTGCCATGCCAACAGGACCAGCAGGAAACAGACATGCTGGGGGTTATTGTGTGTAATATTATGGTCTGTACGGTTATCTCTTTGCCTCTCAGCCTCTCACAGAGGTTTCCTCCTACAGCAGCTGGCACCTCCGTCTGCACCTCGCTGCCAAGCCCAGTGTCCATGAAGGACATTTTCATTATGAAATCTGGTTCTATACTAAGAAATCATGCCCAACTAGGTTGTACTAGGCAGCTCAAATTGTAACCAGTATAACTGTGGTAGTACAACACGTTTGGTCAAAAGATGATTATGTTGCTTATTCTATTTGTAGTGGTCTCTCACAATGTGGGGCTGAAAGTAAAGACTCCAAATAGAGTTGATTTTAATCGTTCCGTTCTGTGTTGCCGCATTTAAAACCAGATGCTTCCTCTAAGAGTCGAGTCATGCAACATTAACTACATAACTCCTCCAGCCTTTCCACATGGAGCTTCAAACAAACACTTATAAACGGAGACCAGTGGAGAAGTTATTAACAGACAACGTTCTTTAACCTCTGCACTGCATATTCTAGTCTGGTCAGGGTAGTTGATTCCCTGAGTTCGATCCCCGATGTTCACAGTCTACCTGTAGACATCCTAGAGTATGATCCTATGGAACTTAGAACCCCTCCATACCAGAGTCACTTTGGAATGAGCGTCTGTTAGATGAATAAAACAGCAAAATAAAATAAACAGCAGATCTCAGAGCGCAGAACTCACATTTTGACGTAGGGGTCGGAGAAGCCGTTAACGTCCATGGCAGCCAAGTGGGCACACCGCCGCACACCAACACAGAGCCCTCCGCTGCGACGGAGGTCTTCTCCTCCTCCCGCGCCTCCTCCTCCCTCCTCCTCCATGGCCTGGAGGAATTGCAGGGAGAGCAGGAGACGGCCCCTCTCCTCCAGGCTATGCAGCTGCTCGTTCTCCCACTTTCAAAAGAGAAGAGCAGCTATAGTCAGGTAAGTGGCTAGGGATAGCAGCTAAGGTTAGTGGGTAAGCCTAGCGGCTAGGTTAGCGGCTAAGGTTAGCTAGTCAGGGTAGCTAGTTGGGTTTGCTCTGAGGTTAGCTAGTTACATTAATTTCTGTGGCAAGCTTCTCAGGTTACAGAATCATTTCACATATATAAAGTGTAACACTATGAGATTTTAAACATCCGTTTTGGGCTGAGAGTTCTGGGAAGTAGGGTGGACATATTATCCCTATGGTAATAGGGATGAGCAATGTTCTATATGAAATGCATGTCCAAGAAGCTTTATCGTCTCTCAGATGCCTCCATTAACATCTGCCGCTGGCCAGACTCCATACATCCACACACGTTAGACTACCCTCTCCACTCCCCTCTCTCTCTCTCTCTCTCTCTCTCTCTCTCTCTCTCTCTCTCTCTCTCTCTCTCTCTCTCTCTCTCTCTCTCTCTCTCTCTCTCTCTCTCTCTCTCTCTCTCTCTCTCTCTCTCTCTCTCTCTCACTCACTCACTCACTCACTCTCACACACACACTAGCCTGACAGAGAGAGAGAGAGATAGAGAGCCTTAACCTGACAGAGAGAGAGACAGAGAGACCTAGCCTGACAGAGAGAGAGAGAGAGAGATAGAGAGCCTTAACCTGACAGAGAGAGAGACAGAGAGACCTAGCCTGACAGAGAGAGGAGAGAGAGAGAGAGAGACCTAGCCCGCTCCCCCTCTCTCTCTCACACACAGCTCCCAGGGGTTAAGGGGGTTCAGTAAATATATGGACACACAAACGTATACACTCTCCTGTCACACAAACAATGACATCCACACAATACACAAATAATACTAACACACACACACACTAACAGGATAACCACAAGCGCACCTGAGCAATCACTTAGCGTCGTCTTTCAGCGTCTCCTCTCGGTGCCGATAATGTTTGTAACTCAATTTCTTGGCGATGATCTGAGCTTGGGGATGTTTAATATTCATGCCATGGCAAGGTTTCAGCGAGTCACATTAACGTTAATGGCAGCTCTAACAGACCGATTCCCCATACCCTATTATTATTATTATATATTACATTATTATGATGACACATTAAACACGTTCGTTAGCGGTAATCTGGCCTAGATTTCCCCTCACATCCTCCCAGACGGCTACAATCTGTCATTGTAACACCAGCCAGGTGTCAAAATGTAATTTGTTATAAGAAGATGTACCTTTGATTAAGGGTCATTTAAATGAGAAGATTAAGTCAGAATATATTTTCATTGGATGATGAATGTTTTGACAAGCTGTGATAGATAGCTTATGATCTATGAATTACTTTTCTGCTACTGTTTAACATATTGTTGTCAGTATATAGATAGAGACCAACAAAGTAGCAACAAAGAAAGTATAGCAGTTCTTAGCTTGCAGTCAGTATATACTAGCAGCAAGCGGCTAACACAGTAGCATCTAACCCGGTATATCTGGTGTTAGTTTGCAGTCAGTATATACTAGCAGATAGCGGCCACCACAGTAGCATCTAACCCAGTATATCTGTTAAGCTTGTTGTTAGTATATACTAGCAGATTAGACAGTAGCCGCTAACGATGCATCACATTTTGTTGAGCTGTTCTTCGATGTGAAACAGCCACTATGTGATATTCACATGAAGTGCAGGCAGGGGAGTGCTGAGAACTAGCACTGTGTAACAAAACCACAGCGTAAAACAGAGAGATGGAGAACCAGGGACCAGTACATCGCTTCCTCTCCTGTAACAGCTCAGAGCATACAACCCCCCTTCAAGGTCAGAGGTCGCGAAACGACTCCCTACCGAATCCCATCTATAAAATCATGTTTCCACGGCTCGCCAAGCGAAATGCTTCCTACAGGAGGACTGCTATTGCCTCAAGGTGCTTCCAGTCATTAAACAGCACAATAGTATTATATCGCTTCCCTCAACAATTACTTTGAATCATAAAACTAACAGTCTCCATCTTGTCCAGCCTAGCTTACAACCCAACTATTCCCGCGTTGACCAAAACACGCCTGCAGCATTTAAATAACCAAAAACAACGCTACAGAACCAAACACAACGCTACAGAACCAAACACAACGCTACAGAACCAAACGCAACACTACATAACCAAACACAATGCTACAGAACCAAACACAACGCTACATAACCAAACACAACGCTACAGAACCAAACACAACGCTACAGAACCAAAGACAACGCTACATAACCAAACACAACGCTACAGAACCAAACACAATGCTACAGGACAAAATACAACGCTCCAGAACCAAACACAGTGCTACAGAACCAAATACGACGCTCCAGAACCAAACACAATTCTACTAAACCAAACGCAATGCTACAGAACGAAACGCAACGCTACAGAACCAAACACAACGCTACAGAACCAAACACAACGCTACAGAACCAAACACAACGCTACATGACCAAACACAACGCTCCATAACCAAACACAAGTTTGTGGGTTCTCAAGCATCCGGAAAAACAACGGGGGCGCAGGATGGTGAAGTGGCCAGGGGGTTCTACTCACAGCCAAAAGGTTCTGGGTTTGATCCCCAATGTCCTTAGTCTCCCTGTAGGCATCCTAGAGCAAGATGACCCCTTACCCGTACCTGCTCCTTAATGACATGTATCTGTGCTGTCTAACCCCTACCTGCTCATTAATGACCTCTCTCTATACTGTCTAACCCGTACCTGCTCTTTAATGACCTGTATATGTGCTGTCTAACCCCTACCTGCTCATTAATTACCTCTATCTGTACTGTCTAACCCATACCTGCTCTTTAATGACCTGTATATGTGCTGTCTAACCCCTGCTGCTCATTAATGACCTCTATCTGTGCTGTCTAACCCCTACCTGCTCCTTAATGACCTGTCTCTGTTTTCACTGTAAGTTACTTTGAATCAAAGCATCGGATGATTGAAAAATATATTAACCAGTTCTGATAATGAATCAAAAACAACATATAACAAACTGGTTATTTTCTTTCTATGTCTCAGACACACACATACTCTTTCTCTCTCACACACACACACACACACCAGTGCAGGGCATCCACTTCAATGAGAAGTTATCTCGCTCTCCAAACAAAGCACTATTGTCACTCTTCCTGAATGGGCAAGAGACATCTGACTCAACAGGTTGATATCCCATGAATTCTCTGAGCCAGCAGGAGGGGAAGTATTAACCAAACTGTTCTCAGGGGGCCATTATGTCTTTAAGCACTCTTCTCTTCAACAACCAAGAGAGAAGAGAAGAGACTGTGACTGGGAAATGGCCTTATCCACCTTATCGGAAAGCTTTCACAACACATTGTTTTGTCTTTGTATGGTTCTCTCTCTTAAACAGTAACTGACAACAGTTTGGTCACACTTGAATCTCAAGTAACACCAAACCCAGGCACTTACTGGGAATGGTTTTTCTTTCTCTTTTTGGACTACCTGATAATAATAATATGATAAGAAACAACTTTATTAATCCTAGACGAACATAAAGCGGAAGGTAGAGGACAGCAGGCATGAATCTGTCTCCATATTGCTGGGATTGATTTACTCCAAACGCCCCCTCCGTATAAGGGGTCTTCTAGGGCAAACTAACCAACCATGCAGGGGGATAGCATACACGCAAGGCTTAATGTTTTCTGCTTCTATTGTTAAGAAAAAAAAAGGGAATGTTTCAGTTTTTGTTTAAAAACTGGAGAAAATTAGAGACAAAATTCAATAGTAGGACTTTCGGTGTGAAGGTCGAATTATAAAAATACCAAATATTCAGGTGTTTTAGTTTTTAACCAGTTGAAGTGACTCTGGCTGTTCTGCTGCATAATCTGTCTCTCCATGTTGTTCTCTACTGTCTAATTTCGCAAGCATGTTCCAAGTCGTCCTGAATGCCTAATTTTGTTTATTTCTATTGGATCATTTGTCTCGTTAGCGTCCTCAACCTGCAGCGACGGATATTCTAATTAATTAGCTGTGCTCATAGAGGAGTTACACAACGCTGGCAAACAAACACGTCTCAATAATATAAAGCTCATTATGAGACTTGCCTCGCATGTCAACACCAGCACTAGCTTCACATGTTAACATCAGGAGTAGCCTTCCATGATAGCAGGAGAGCTAGCCTTCCATGCTAATTATGAGACTAGCCTACCATATGAACACCAGCACTAGCCTTCTAAGGTTCACACACTGGTATAGCCTCCCACGCTTATGCGAGTACTAGCCTTCCAGGCAAACACGAAGACCAACCTCAAACACTAACACATCATTAGCCTTTGATGCTAATATGAAGATTCCCTTCTCATGCTAATGCAAGCACTAGCCTCCCAGGCTAACACGTGGACTAGCCTCCAACGTTAATGCAAGTGCTAGCCTAGGCTAACAGGTTGTCCGTAAAGGCTGTCTGGTGTTAATTAATATGTGGAACAGAATGAAGAAGGTGGGAGGAGAGGGATTAAGTCAAATTAATGAATTTAGGAAGAATTGTCTCGGGAACGAAGATACTTCAGTGTATCCTAACAATTGTTCAATAAATGTTATATGTGGTCACATAACGTTTGTTAAATGCACCACGAAGTCTGAATGTTGTGATTGATCAGATAATCAACAGTGGACATCGTATTTTTGGACGCTAAAGCAGTTTAGGCTTGGCTGGCCAAATTACATATAGCCCCTACCGCATGTGCTCAAAGCGAGAGGGATCAAGCCAGACAGACAGACAGACAGACAGACAGACAGACAGACAGACAGACAGGTAGAGAAACAGACAGACAGACTTACAGGTAGAGAAACAAACAGACAGACAGGTACCTCTCTTAAGTAACAGGATATCCCCCTCAGAGCTGTGCCCATTGCTGTAGGAGAAGGAAGCTGAGACAGAGAGGGAGAGGTGAGAAATGAATCAGCAATAAAATCTATGAGATGTGTTTGTTTTTGTGTGTGTATTTGTGTTGTATATTGTGCTTGTGTATGTGAGAGTTACCCGGGGTGTGTGTGTATGTGTGTGTTACCGTGTGTATGTGTGTGTGTTTGTGTTACCGGGGGTGTGTATGTGTGTGTGTATTACCGGGGGCGAGTGTGAGTGTGTGTGTGTGTGTGTTTATTATCGGGGGCCGGTGTATGTGTGTGTGTGTATTACCGGGGTCTGTATGTGTGTGTGTTTACCGGGGGTGGGTGCTCCAGGCAGGTGTGGAAGTACTTGGTCTGGTCTGGTTTGACGCGACGCAGCGGAACCCTCGACTCCCCAATGAACTCGTTGTGAGTCAGCTTGTCCTCGTCACAAACTGACAACCTGGGGTCAATGCAGGGGTCAGGGGTCAAGCTAGGGGTCAGGGGTCAACACAGGGATCAAGATAGGGGTCAGAGGTCAAGGTAGGGGTCACACAAACAAAGGTTGTATTCCAATAGTCACTTTGTAGCCGGTCCACTCCTAAATCTCCAGATGAACAATAAAGTATATTTTCTATCACGTAATCCATCTATAATGTTCACAATGTGTTTCTTGCTTTTAGGACTACATGTATTCTCTGCATGTATTTATTTTTTGTATTCTACATGCTCCATCAATAATCAATAACTCCTCCTACTCTTCTCCTCCTCCACCACTACCTGCTACTGCTCGTCTCCTCAAGGGAATAGTGAACTAGCAGTAGATGTAACAGGAGATGTTAATTAGCAATTAGCTAACTATCCGACTAGCATAGCGTGGGGGTGTCGGTTCTGGTACACACATATGCACACATGCATACATACACACACAAACACGTGTGTGGTCTGAAGGGGGATGTGTTCTTTCTGAGGGTGGAGGTATCTGACTGAGGGTGGAGGTGTCTGTCTTAGGATGGAGGTGTCTGAGGGTGGAGGTGTTTGTCTTAGGGTGGAGATGTCTGTCTGAGGGTGGAGGTGTCTGTCTGAGGGTTGAAGTGTCTGAGGGTGGAGGTGCCTGTCTGAGGGTGGAGGTGTCTGAGGGTGGAGGTGTCTTAGGGTGGAGGTGTCTGTCTGAGGGTGGAGGTATCTCTCTGTTGGTGGAGGTTTCTGAGGTTGGATATCCCACCAATGAGATAATAAAGTCTAGAACCCAGCAGATTGTTTGTAGCTTGTGGTTACGATCACTGATCTCAAAGGAACCCACAGCGTCTATAGACCACACACAGTGTATTTAGACCATCCACAGCATCTATAGATCATCCACAGTGTCTATAGACCACCCACAGTGTTTAGACCACCACAACATCACCAACAGTGTCTATAGACCACCAACAGTGTATTTAGACCATCCACAGCATCTATAGACCACCCACAGTGTTTAGACCACCCACTACATCACCAACAGTGTCTATAGATCATCCACAGTGTCTATAGACCACCCACAGTGTCTAGACCACCCACAACATCACCCATAGTGTCTATAGACCACCAACAGTGTCTATAGACCACCCACAGTGTCTAGACCACCCACAACATCAACCACAGTGTCTATAGACCACCCACAGTGTCCATAGACGACTCACAGCATATTTAGACCAAACCACAGCCTGTTTGTCAGCCTCATTTGACTCTTTGGATAAAAGCTTTTGCTTAATGATTAAAGGTAAAGTACATTCTATTCTACAGTGTAGAGATAACATCACACGATCTTCAGAGAGTGATTATCCTAGAAGAGAACAGAGAGAACAGTTGACTTGTTCAAAAGTAAATAACATTATGCTAGTGATCTGCTAGTGATGTCACCGCGGCGTACGTTTAGCGATGTTGATTAGGTCTGGGTCTGAAATGAGCAGAATGTGTGTTCCGGGCTAAAGACTTGAATAATATGACTTGGGAGAAAGACACAGACTTGCAAAGAGATGTACACGGAACAAACAACAAACACAAACAACAAACAATACACACACTCTGTGTGTGACATTCTTCAAGTGTCCATGGGCCGTCCTTCCACGCATGGGGGAAGGAGGGGGGAGGTGTGTGTGTGTGTGTGTGTGTGTGTTTGTGTGTATGTGTATAGTGTGTGTGTGTGTGTGTGTTAGATGGCATGGGCTGAATGATCTTTCATCCACCATGCTACCATAAGTCGCCAGGTTGACATTTTAATTAGCTCGCGCCGACAGGCTAGCAGGCTAGCTTAATGTCAACAGCAGTGATCCGGAGATTTATTAGCGGCGAAGGTTAGCGGCGCTGAGTTGCTAGGCCGCTGTGTGAACACAATTAAAATCGATCACTTGATGGCATCCATGCTGACACCTGTGAGTGAGTGACAACCATATGTTTACAACAATTTGTTCACTCTCACACTCACACACAACCACACACACTCACACATGAGGGTCTTCACCCTGTCTGTGTGTGTACATGTATTCAGGGTCTCGTTCCAGGGTGGGCCTTATCGTCCTCGTCTTCAACTTGTTGGGGGAAGGAGAGGGGGAGAGTGTGTGTGTGTGTGTGTGTGTGTGTTGTGTGTGTCGGATGTGTAGTGTGTGGTGTGTGTGTGTGTGTATGGCTTGTTTATCCCATGCTCCATAAGTTGCCAGGTTGACATTTCTCGTGTGCTCGGCTTCGAGCAGTGGGCTAATGTAGATTATCAGCAGTGAGTAAGCGAGTTTTTTAGGGGCGAAGGTTGGGGCGCTAGGTGTCGTGTGTGTGTGTGCGTGATGTTTTGATGTGCATGGTCTGTGGTGTGTGTTGTGGCATAGTGTGACTGAATGTTTTTCAATGCCCCCTATTCTACCGATTTGTTCATTAATTCACAAACACACACACACACAACACACACCTGAGGGTCTTGTCCCTGTGATGCTTATGTGTGTGTGTGTGATGTCCATGCCATGTTCGTTCCAACATACTAGTTTTTATGACGTCCTGGTGTATGGAGATGTTGGGAGAGAGACAAGAGAGAGGTTGGAGAGAGAGAGAGAGAGAGAGAGAGAGAGAGAGAGAGAGAGAGAGAGAGAGAGAGAGAGAGAGAGAGAGAGAGAGAGAGAGAGAGAGAGCGAGAGAGAGAGAGATGCAGGGATTGAGAAAGAAAGAGAGAGAGGGAGAGGGAAATTTTTCTCTGTTTCATTTTTTAACTATTTTATCAGTGTATCCATGCCAATAAAACTCTTTTTGGATTGAATTGAATTGAGCTGTAGAGATGGAGGTAGGGAGGGGGGAGGAGGAGGGAGGGAATGGGAGAGGAGTGAGGAGAGAGAGGATAGATGTTCTCTCTCTCTCTCTCTCTCTCTCTCTCTCTCTCTCTCTCTCTCTCTAGTCATTACCTTGCACGCCCCAGGTAGCAGGTGCAGTTTGACGTAGGGGTCGGCCAAGCCATTGAAGTCCATGGGTTTAAGACCCTGGAGACAAAGAGAATATAGGGTCACATCACTTATATACAGCAGGTAGTGATCATAGGGTCACATCCCTTATATACTGGAGGTAATGATCATAGGGTAAAATCCTTTAATAGACTGGAAGTAGTGATCATAGGGTCACATCCCTTATACACTGGAGTTAGTGATCATAGGGTCACATCCCTTATACACGGGAGTTAATTATTATAGGGTTACATCCCTTACATACTGGAGGTAGTGATCATAGGGTTACATCCCTTATTCCATGGATGTAATGATCACAGAGTAACATCCCTTACACACTGGAGGAAGTGATCATAGGGTCACTTCCCCATTGCCAGATTTAAGACTTGCACCAAGAACAGAAAGAAGACGTCTTATTTCAGTTGAAGACTGATTTGATGCTAATGTTTATAATTATAGGTGAGTTCATCCATTTATTAAGAACACTTATTAAGACTATGAAAAGGTCTTGTACTGGAAGCAGAAGAACCAAGATGCAGAGACACGACAGAAATACGACGGAAACACAAGCAACCGAGAGGGACAGAAACTGAGGAGTTAATTAACCAGAGCACAAGTGAATATAATCAGTAATCAACACAGGTGACACATATTTCCCTAATGAGGACACGGAAAACAAGCCGTGCATGGGGTTGGAAAGGATCGTGACACTTTACTTCATATTAATATACTATTTACTAATATATCCTATGCATGAACTTTTTAAGAAGAAAGGGTATCACCTACTGTTGGATTCTTAGTCTTAAATATTTAGCTTTGTATGAAGATTTTAAACCACCGGCTGCAGCTTGTGACCTATTCTAGTTGTGCAGATCACACACACACACACACATAGGCACACACAGGCACACACAGGCACACTCATGCACCCACGCATGCTTTCGCTCCAATGTAATTTCCTTGAACTGGTGAAACAAGATGTTTATCCAAAAGGTTATTGGTGGGAGACCCTCCGACCTCCAGCGCTTAATCGCCCTTTGTTTCCTGTCAACAGCCGTGACATCGTGACCTGCTTCCAGACACTTGGAACACTGGGCAACAGGAGTGCTCCAATTGGACGCTTTAAAATATTTTGCTGGAAAGGAGCGGAATGTGAAGAGATTATATTGAAATGTAATCCCACGTGTGACTAACGCACACATACATGCACAAACGCACCCACCAACCCCTACCTTAGCTCTGAGGATGGTGCAGTGCAATTGGCTGGTGGTCTGCTGGTAGAACAACTCAAACTCCAACGTTCCTAGAGCAGCTACACACACACACATACAAACATACACACACACACACACACACACACACACACACACACACACACACACGTACAGGCACACATACAGGCACACACACACGCAAATGTACACACATACATTATACACAAAATGTTACTAGAGCTGCTACACACACATACACATACACACATATACATTATACACATAATGTTCCTAGTGCAGCTACACACACACACACTCACTCACTCACTCGCATACATTATACATGATGTTTCTAGAGTAGCTAGACACTGCAATGCAACAGATGCATGAAACCCAGCAAGGTTGTTTTAGTTGTATTAGTACTAGTACTAGTTCTACAATAATACAACAGCAAACATTTATAATACTCAAATCTCCTGCAAGTGAGAAATATGATAGATTTGGGGTATCTTCCATTCAGTCCTCCCAGCCACTTCAGGCAAGGGAGTGATCCAGAATGTGTTTGGTAGATAGAATTGTTTGTTGTTCTCTCTGTGAATTACGTCCACACGACCGGTCTGGAAAGTTATGTTTATTTAATAATTTTCACCAGAATAAATCTGATCTGATCTCCGTCTGCTCCTTCAGCGAATTACAAACTGTTTACTATTGGCAACATGGGGACTTTCATGAATCAGTGGCAGCAAAAACAATTTCACAGAAATGCTGAGCAAACAGGAGGGAGTATTCCAGTAAAGCCATGTTGGGTTGAAAAGAGTGAGTCATGTAAAAATAAGATAAGCAAAAGGATTCTGTGTATAATCTTAATGTAGCGGGGTTTTGGTGTAATGTGGTGTAGGCTTTTGTGTCATGTAGTGTAATTGTATTGTAGTGTTATTTTGGATAGGTCTAATATAGTGTAGTTCTAGTGTATTTGTGGGGCAATGTAGTGTAGTTTGGTCATGTTGTGGAGCTGGATCTGTGTTTCAGTTCCTGTAACTGTAACTATGATTGATAGATGAAACCTGACTTGATGTTAGACCCAGCTAAAAATACAGCACCAATCAATATTCTGGATCTGCACTAATTGGACTTTCCTGACCACAGGAAATTTGGTGAGGTTTAAATGTTATCTCTGAACACCACATCTAAACTGTGGCACAGACTATGATAGCCAGATACAAAGTGTTGTCCCTGCGCAATACTGTGATGCGCTAGGAGCAGAGCTGCCAGGATCCGGTCTTGTAACACCTGCTCTTTCCTGCAGGGGGGTTATAAACTGAGGTCCACACCTCACCTGGGGCACTGTTTGAAGACACTACACGCTGCTGCAACACACACACAAACACATACACACACACGCTGCTGCAAGACACACACACACATACACACACACGCTGCTGCAAGACACACACACACATACAGACACACACACATTGCTGCAAAACACATACACCCCCCCCCCCCCACACACACACACACACTGCTGCAACACACATACACACACATACACATACACACACCAACACACAAACACAGACACACACCTACACACACGGGGACACCACACAGAGACACACACCATACACACACAAACACACACACACACACACACACACACAAAGAGACACACACCTACACAAACACACATACTTACACACACACACACACACACATATACACACACACACACAAGAGACACACACCTACACAAACGTGGACACCACACAGAGAGAGATCATGCCAGCTCACTGCAGTCGTCGCTGTCTGAGCTGTGGATCTCCATTGACGTGTCCATGCTGCTGGTCTGGGAGAGGGACCCGCTCCCTCGCCCCATAGCTCCGCCCCCGCGCCCCATAGCCCCGCCGCCGTGAGGCAGCAGCGGTGACAGGAGGTGACCTGCCGCCGGGCCAGAGACCATGCCCCCGAGACCGGCGCCACCGAGGATTACCGGGGAGGCGGGGTTGGGGGAGAGTGGGGTTGGGGAGGTGGGGGAGATGCGGGGGAAGTATGCAGAGATCTGGCGGATGGGTCTGATTGGCCCGGGGCAGACGTCGATGGCCATGTGTTCCTGGATGGAGATGCAGAGCTTCTTCCCCCCGCGCACCGTCATAGGCCCTGCGTACACCGGAGACATCCACATTCTACATTCTACCAGAAACATTCTACATCTGCATTCTACCAGAGTTGTCCACATTCTACAGTCTACCAGTGACACTCTACATCTACGTTCTACATTTTACTAGACACTCTACATCTACATTCTACCAGAGACGTTCACATTCTACATTCTAGCAGAGACATTCACATTCTACACACACATAGGGATTTTTGTTTGTATCCAGATTAAAAAACTCATATTTTTACACAAAAGGCACAACACGCACACAACTGTCTCGGTCTGTTGTTTACAGGTAGGGGCAGTTTACAAGAGATCACCGCTTGATATGCACATGGACCTACAGGTTTCAGATTTGTACACACATAAATGGTTTGCACAATGGGCGGAGACATAGCGACCGTGGTTTACCGGTTTACATTGCATTGGATGATGTCATAAATCATGTTTAATAATAGTAATGCAAGGTCTAGGACTCCGAATCGTAAGAAAAGTAGGCACAGGACGGCAATGTTGATACATTTGAATATGACTCCTTCTTGCTTTCAATTGGTTGACAAACAGTGCCGTCTGAGCTAAGCACGTGCCTGGACAACTCTTCCGAGAGTTGGTCTAGATGACAACATATGGTTGTCACCACCGGAGGTGGTTTGGACAATGGTTGTCTATCTCTCGTGCAACTGTTGGCGCCTGTTTGGACGGAGAAAACATCCCTCTTTGCCTGGATAAAGACACACACAGGACTGACAAACAGAGGATGAAGAGCAAGGGTTCTTAAACCTTTTCATCTCGGGACCCAAAAGACAATTTCAGTGTCTCTGCAAGACCAAACCGACAAAGCCCACTCAGAACCCCTAAGCACACTGGAATTGGTGATCCTTTTCAGTTCTGTGCGACCCACGTCCAACTGGATCCCTCTTTTTCATGACATGTCTCTGAATTCACTGTAAGTCTCTTTGGATAAAGGTGTCTGCTAAATTACTAATTAGTAAATTGTAGGACATCCACATCCACCTCTCCATCTGCTGACACTTGGGTCGGATTCAAGGGGTCTTATCGCAATGGCGATCCATCACTAGCCTGTCAGTAGCCTAGCAACCGTGTGTCAGGTGATGTACAAGGTCAGTGCTAGATCACCTCACCCGATTGGCTGCGTCAGACAGCGTTAGCTTCAGGTGAGAGTGGGTTGAGGTTTTGTGAGGTCAGGTGATGATATAGATCTTATATATAACCCACAGGGACAATGTTTAGGCGAGGAGGGCAGGTATCATCTCAGAAAAAATGTGGAACCGTCCCTGACTCTAGACAGGAGTTGAGGAAATGTATAATGAGAGCATTAACATGGGAAGTGTTACAAGACACATACAAGATGCAAGTACATTGAGAAGATACACAAGGTTTTATTGAGAAAGAAGAGGGGGAGGAATGCAGAGCCAGGTGCAGTTTGTCCATAAGGTCCCAGGTGAAGAGAGAAGGTGTGTCCAACCAGGGTGGAACTAAAGGGAGGAGAGATCAGTGCGATGTGTCCATATCCGCGTATGTTCTTTGGTTCAAACTGGGTCACATATACTCTACAAAGCAGCGCAGTTTGACTCCAAACAACCAGACCGGTCTAACTCCACCATCATCAGCCCAGGGACACTCTAAGTACATCTCCTCCTCACATCAAGTGTCAGACCGCCCAAGCGTACTACCTGCTGTCACCAGTATAATGAGTCACATATTCCTATAATTGGTGTTGGTTGGTGGCCTCCACATCATTTGGAGCACGGGTAGTTTTTACTTTGCTTGGGCGACAGCCAATCACATCGCCTCCATAAACCTTCCTGCAAGCCACAGGATGAGGATTGTCCATATGGAAAGGCAAGGGGGACATCATTTGTCTCGCTGTCCTCCCTTCTGGCGTCCATAAACACCTGGTGATGTTCAGAGCAGTGTTCGGTTTATGACTGATAACTGCCGTTATACGTTTAAAAGTTTTGTTTCCGTTTTTATTTTATTGCGAAATCTGGAAACACTTCCTGGTAACCGAACATTACTGCTCGGTTACCAACTGGTTACAAACGTATGTTGATACTTAACAAGAGTACAGGAATCTGATACCCTAATCTGATACTAATCATATGAGAGGAAAAATTATCTAGTAATATATGGGTACGGTCATCTACTTAAAGTATTATTAGTATATACCATGTTAAAGGATAGTCTGGTTTGGTCCGTTTTTAACAGTTGCATGGAGTCTATGGTTTTACCAATCATCACAAGACCCAAACTCTGTTCTTGTCCGGGGGATTCTTTATTAACAGCGATACGTTAACACTGACAAACGTTAACCGCTACGATTCTTTAACTACAGGGGGCAGGGGGGGAAATTAACGACTCAAACATCAATTATTCAAAGCATTGACATTGTGAGGATCGGGATGATTGGAGAGGGGCATTCTGGGAGGAGATGTTTGTTCTTTAATTACCGTGGGGAAGCGATGGACAACTGGCAGTTACCAGTCTGTTAACCTGAACTTCAGTTATTTAGCCATTTGAGCTCAGACTGTAGACGGAATTGGGAATCAAACAACTGTGAACTGTGGCAAATGTTAGCACCTTGCATCCATATGATATCGTTACTATCGATATTATGGTTGTTATAGATATGTTAAGAAGGAGACCACAGGACAGCAATACATTTTTTATTGATTTTCCTTATTCTGTTCTCTCTCTCTCTTTCTCTCTCGCTATCTGTCTCTTTCTCTATCTGTCTCTCTCTCTTTCTCTCTGTCTCTCTCCCTGTCTCTCTCTCTCTCTTTCTCTCTCTGTCTCTCTCACTATTATCTCTCTAATCACTACCCGTTCAGATCAACCCAATTCAATATGCAATATTATATTTGGATATAATGGTATACCCTGTACATTGCAGCTATATAATATACAAATTAGAGCAGTAAATATACAGATTAATTGACTGGAACAATAAAATGAACCTCCATCTATCTCTCTTCCTCCCTCCCTCTCTTCTCACAAAGATGGAAATAGAGAGGGAAAAGAGAGAGGGAAAGTGGGCAAGAGATACATATAGACAGAGGGAGAGAAAGAGACAGACAGCTAGATATATATGGCAAGAAACAGGAATAAAGAGAGAGACGGAAAGAGATTGAGCGATTCAGAACAAGAGAAAAAGAGAAATACAAGTAGAGCAAAAAGGGACTGATATATAGTGAGAGAGAAAGAGAGAGGGTGAGAAAGAGAGGTATAGAAAGAAAGAGAGAGAAAGAAAGAAAAAAAGAAAGAGAGAGAAAGAGAGGGAGAGATTGAGAGGGTGAGAGAGAGAGAGAGAGAGAGAGAGAGAGAGAGAGAGAGAGAGTGGAAGATGGAGATATGAGTGAGAGAAAGAGAGAGGAGAGAGAGAAAGAGGAAGGGATGGAGAGGGAGAAAGGGAGAGAAAGAGGGAAATAGAGGGAGAGAGAACAAGAGAGGAAACGGGAGAGGAAGAGACAAACAGACAAAAAGAGAGGAAGATAAAATTACAAAGAGCGAAAAATAAAAATACACAACAAATAGAGACAAAGAGAGACGGAAGGAGGAATGAGAAAGAGACAGTGCTTGAAAGAAAAAGAGGGAGGGTAAAGTTGGAGATTAATAAAGAGGGAGTGGGAACAAGAGAAAGAGGGAGGGGAATAAGAGAGAAATAAACTTCTGGCAACTTGTCATCTAGACATTGATGAGAATCTGGGGGTGTGTGTGTGTTCTGTTGGGGTGAGGGTCTATGTGGGTGTGTGTATGGGGTCTGTGGGAGAGTGGGGGTCTTTGGGTATGTGCCGGTGTTTGTGTGGTGTAAGTAGGGGTGTGTAGTGGTATGTAGGGGTGTGTGTGGGGGGCTGGGGGTCTTTGGGGATCTGCCGGTGTGTGTAAGGGTGTGTGGGGTGTGTGTATGGGTGTTGAGGGGTGTATAGGGGTGTGCGGGTTGTGTGTGGGTGTGTAGGGGTCTTTGGGGTGTGTGGGGTGTGTGTAGGGGTGTGTGGGGTGTGTAGGGGTGTGATGGTGTGTAGGGGCGTGTAGGGCTGTGTGAGGTCTGTGGGGGTGGGGGTACGTGGGGGGGTATGAAGGGGTGTGTGGGGGAGTGGGGGTCTTTGAGGATGTGTAGGTGTGTGTGTGTTTGTGTAGGTATGTGGGGTGTGTGTGTGTGTAGATGTGTGTGTAGGGGTGTTGGTTGTGTGGGGTTCCAGCCAGTACGACCTGCCCTGACGGCTCTTCCAGCGGGTGCTAGCGAAAGCTTCTGAACCAGAACTCCACATCTCCTTGCGGGGCAGCGGTGTGTGTGTGTGTGTTCAGAGTGTAGACCGCAAGGCGTTGAAACATTCCTCGGAGTAGTCCTACGTACGACGAGTGTGTGGGCATTCATGCTCATGGGCTAACGCGACAGCCTGTGGAGTTTATCACAGCTCTTGTTCACTCATGGTTGCAGTCAGCTAGGCTAACAACGCCTCCCCTGCTGTGTTAAACAATCACACTTATATCACTATTTAAAACGGCTGACTTCGAGCCCTCTGCATCGAGACTGAGCACTCCGGAGTAATACATTATCTAACCATCTTTATGAATCTGTTCAACTGCTGACCTTTGCGTTGCCCGTAGATCTGTAGACCAATTCAAGGGTCCCGTACCGAAACCTAATGCTCGAACGCTAACAGGCGTACACTAAAGCTCTGAGCATTAGCAGTTAGTAGTATGGAGGGAGGAACAGGGTAGAATCGGAACAGCTGAGGCGATCTGCTATGTGGACCGATCACAACGTTCAGACTTCGCAGACAGTTTGTTATATGTAGCCAACCCAATTTTAAATGCCAGGGAAAGTACTAAAACTGTCAATTATACCTAGCATTAGCTATGAATTAGAATTGTTACAGAAACTATTTGTCAAGTGTTGTCTAATAAATATTCCTAAGGTACTATTCCATCTTGAAATTATATTATTACATCACCGATAAACAATGTGATGTTTCATATTGCAGACAGCAGGTTTCTAACAGCAGAAGCCAGTAGCTAGACATGAATTCAATTCACTTCAACTTTATTGTCACAGGAGAATGTAATAAAATAAATGCAACACAAAATGGAATGGATTAATTTGTATATAGCAGAATTTGTAATAGAGCTGTGCAAATTACGTTATGTCAGGGGTGTGAAATATGGGGGTGTCGGGGTGCCTAGATTGACACTAGGCACATTAGCCTTAACAGCAAAAATGTTTGGGGTAACTGGAGAAACATTTATTTGTCGCTGTTGCATCTGGGTATTTCAAGCAATGATTATGCCAGTCGTGCAAACAGAGAGCTGTAATAGAGCTGCAAATGATTAGTAAACTTTTGCGTAGGTAGTGTGTGTGGTCAATGTCTTTTATAGCTTGGCACTGGGTACTGGTTATACGCTGGGCTGCCTTGACGACCCACTGCAGGGCTTTCCGGTTTGCTGATGTGCAGTTACCATACCACACTGAGATACAGCTAGACAGGATGCTCTCAATGGAGCAGCGGTAGAAAGTTGTGAGAAATTTGGGAGATAGGCGGGCGCTCCTCAGGAAATATAGCAGTTGCTCAGCCATGTTCTTCTTGAGGAAACGGGTATTTGATGTCCAGGAGAGGTCCTCCTTGATGTGGACTCCAAGAAAGCTTTAAGCTAGGGACACGCTCCAACTCGACCCCGTTGATACGGAGGAATAGCTGCAGCTTTTGGACTTCCTGAAGTCCATGATCAGCTCCTTCGTCTTCTGCCCACTGAGGACCAGATTGTTGACGGAGCACCGAGATGTGACGTGCATGAACTCGTCCCTGTAGGCCATCTCCTTGTTGTTTGTGTTTTGGCCAACAGCTGTGGTGTCGTCTGCAAACTTTATAATTGGGTTTGAGTGGTGAATTGGGGGTAAAGAGGGAGTAGAGGAAGGGGCACAGAATACAGCGTTCAGGGGCACCTGTGGTTGGGGGTCAGGCTGAGGTGGTGTGGTTACCTTACCCAACAGACTGAGGTCTCTTGGCCAGGAAGGCCATGGTGCAGTTACAGAGGGAGGGGTTAAAGGCCAAGGGAGAGGAGTTTGTCAGTGTTTTTATGCTCCAGGTGGGTCAGGGCAAAATGCAAGGCAGTGGCAATGGCGTCCTCTGGTGACCTTTTGGGACGGTAGTAGCTGGGGGTGAAGTAGCTAGACAGGAAATAGTTATCAGCTAGTTTATCGCAGATAACTCCAGCTGTGAACTAATGAAATAATGAAACTCTTCGGATATTCAACGTGTTTCCTGCGTTCAGTTTTTCTCAGCTTGACTTGATGTTGAGAGCCCGTTTTCAACTGAGTCGTTTAGCGGTAGGAGTCCCACGACCATCACTCCTGACACACACATACTGTGATACTCTACTGGGACTGAAAACATCACACCTGTCACATCTAAACACATACTCTGATACTTTGATACTCTGATAGTAAAAACAGCTGGAGAGAAGGATAGAGGGGAGAGAGAAAGATAAAACCAGAGAGGATGAGAGAGATGGTGAGATGAGAGAGATACAGAGACAGAGAGGGGATATTTATATATATTTAGAGAGAGAGAGAGAGAGAGAGAGAGAGAGAGAGAGAGAGAGAGAGAGAGAGAGAGAGAGAGAGAGAGAGAGAGAGAGTGGAAGATGGAGATATGAGTGAGAGAAAGAGAGAGGAGAGAGAGAAAGAGGAAGGGATGGAGAGGGAGAAAGGGAGAGAAAGAGGGAAATAGAGGGAGAGAGAACAAGAGAGGAAACGGGAGAGAAAGGGAGGAAGAGAGAAAGAGAGATAGGGAGAGTTTGTGGTTATTACCTGTATCCTGGTTACTACTTAGACATTTATTTACTTTGATTTGGCAATTTGAGAAATGTGTTATTTAAATCAACCTCACAAATTGAAATAGCATCTGAGAAAGAGAGCGAGAGAGAGAAGAGAGGGAGAGAGAGGGGGAAGAGAGAGAAAGAGAAGAGAGATAGAGGGAGGGAGAGAGAGCGAGAGAGAGAAACAGAGCGAGGGAGAGAGAGAAGAGAGATAGGAGAGAGTGAGAGAGATTAAGAGAGAGAGAAGAGAGAGAGGGAGGGAGAGAATGGGAGGGAGAAAGAGAGGGAGAGAGAGACAGAGAGAGAGAGGTGTCATGAGGAGATCTCAGCGTGAGTCTTGGACCAGTCATAGCAGGAGTGTGAACTGAAAGAGCAGCCGGTGAGTTTAACGACCACATAACACGTGAATAATGTGTTGCGCTCCGGTGCCCCCTGACTACATCTAGGAGACCCGCCATGCAGACTTGCAGTCCAAACAAACACTCAGCTAACTGTTCGTGCTAATTAGCTTCCTGGCTTCCCGCTACACTCGTTAGCTCCAGGGACGGGGTCGTTTATGTTGTTTTGTTGTGGTTCACAACTGAAGCCTGAATTCAAATATGATTTTGAGGCAGATATATTCTGACTACCCACTATTTTGTGGTTCGCTGCACATTTTAGATGAACGTTCTCAGAGAGGTTTGGGGGTCTTGTGGGGCCATGCACAGTCCTCACTAAGCCAGGATGCCTTTTCATGCCAGGGAAAGAAAATAACAGTGAACAGAACAGTGTCTTCTGTGCCTGTATGTTACTCCATACGTTTGTGTTTTTGTTGCTACACTGCAACATGTGTTAAAAATCCTGCCGTCCAACCTCCTTTGAGCTTAGCTTTCTTTGATTTTATCACGGCTCTAGTTAGAGAGATGGTTTGATCAGTCTGTGTTCGATCGCTCAAACGAGGGACAAACATCTGAAGGAAGCACATGAACTCGGGTGTCACATACTTTAGTTTAATGATGCAAAGTCTGGAGACTTCTTCTCATCCTGTATGCTTTGATCTGTGAATGTATTTTCACACTTGGCACGTCCATGGCAAATCCATTTTTATTGTTTCATCTAATCTTAACTCAAGTGATTCTTTCATCTTATCTGAGCATATCTGGTAAGTACATGTTGAATATTCAAACCCACTAAAACAGTCAGTCAAGCATGTTTCTGTCTATTTGGATAGACAGAAACATTTACATTTACAATGCAACATCTGCTCTGGTGAGGTTCATGGAGAAGTCAGGTTCTCAAGGACTCTGAGCTCCCTATATACAGTTTTCATCCTTCTGGATATTCTACAATCAGACCACGTCCGAGATCTGTAAACCCAACACTCTGCAGTGGTTTCATAGGTATGTGGGGGTGATGGAGGATCACAGGGCTGGAGCAGCCAGGGAATCTTTAGCTCCTTCCTCCCTAGCGCCTCTGAGCAAGGCATACCACCCCTGATTTCTCCTGAGCTGTGTGAGCCCCCCCCCCCCCCGTGAGTTTTGAAATTGGATCAGCTCCATTGGCTTGAAATGTGCTGGGTTCATGCTGTCCAACATCTGGCAGAAGAACTGAAGGATAGTGTAGTGGTGAGACCTGACTCAAAGCCCAAAGGTTCTGGGTTCAGACCTCCACCGTCCTCAGTCTAGCTTAATGACCTGTCTCTGTACTCTTGAACCCCTACCTGCAACTTCACGACCTGACTCTGTATTCAAGGTAAGAGCAGGTGAACAACTGGGCTCACTAACCAGGTGAGCTAAAGGAACCAGAATAAGTTGACATCATGCTGAGTCAGCGATGCATGCAAGACCGCCAAGTAAACAGGCTGTGTTGAGCTGCGTCGGGGGGGAACGCTGCGCCTGCATGTCTTTTCATTGTCAAGTATTCACAGAAGCAGTGGGAATATAAATGTTTTGGATCCGTTTCACAATCATCTAATTACAGTCATCTGCATGGAGAAACCATGCGCTGTGTTGATACTACTGAAACAATTCATAATAGTTTAAACAAATCTTTTATGTCTTGTCTTTTCATTCCCCTGAAAAGCTAAAGTAATCCCGTGGCTCCTTCAGCGACCATGACATTAACTCGGTTTAAAGCAGGAAGAAGAAGAAGAAGAGGTATTATACCTGCACTAGCGTGGAGGTGAGTCAACATGACGGTGAGTCTTGGTATCAAACTGTGTATTAAGGTGTGTGTGATGACTGTGGCTTTCCAGGAGTACAGTGTCTCATAGAGACAAGAGCTCTGTCCCTGGGACTAGTGGGTGACTGGTTGAGGGGGTGAGGGTGGAGAGCATGAGGGCGATGGGAAAGTGAGTCGGTAAAAGATCAGAGGGTAAGGCTGAGGGTTGTGAGAGGGTTGGGGTGAGATGTGATGGGAGTGAGAGGGAAGATGGGGATGAGTGGGTGATGGGTGGGGTTGAAGGTGGTGGGGTGAGAGTGTGATGATGGTGTGGAGTGTGTGTGGTTGATGGCTGGTTTAAGCAGCCTCACCTGTCCCAAATCAGACTGATTGGACTCTGGGGCTGGGTCAGGCTGCACACCTTAACACAGGTTAAACCAGCCATCACCACACACACTCAGATCTTAGACAGGGCAGCATGCAACACCTGCTCTGTGTATCATTTTACTCCACACTCTGCAATAAACCGGTCTAAACATCATCACCCTGTGGCCTTGTTGTCAGAGGAGCCCAGTAAAGCCATCTAGGTGGAGTGTGTCAGCCCCCTAGGTGGAGTGTTGCAGGGACATTTGTGAGAGGGTTATGGTGCAAGGGTGACTGAGAAGGTAAAGGTGAGATGGCTATGCTGAGAGGGTTGGGGTGAGAGGGTTAGGTTGACAGGGTCGGGGTGAGAGGGTTGGGGTGAGAGGGTGAGAGGGTTAGGTTGACAGGGTCGGGGTGAGAGGGTTGGGGTGAGAGGGTTTGGGTAAAGGTTTTGGGGTGGGAGGGTCAGAGGGTTGGGGTAAGAGAGTGAGCGGGTTGGGGTGGGGGGTGAGAGGGTTGGGGTGAGAGGTTGAGAGGGCTGGGGTGAGAGGCTGAGAGGGCTGGGGTGAGAGGGTGAGAGGATTGGTATGAGAGATTGAGAGGTTTGGGGTGAGAGAGCGATGGCGTGAGCGATCACTAGCCCTTTCTCAATCAGTGTTCTTGTCTGCACTTGTGTTCTTGTGGACCTGTGAAACGTCATCAGTCGCAGCCAAGTATCAGCCAAGTATCCCAGAATGCCTTTCGCAACAACCAGCGGCAATTGCGAAAGAGAAAACTCACAACTGTTAGTTATAATTCTAATAAATTTGAATGTTTTTTTGTCTTCTTTGTCTGATGTCAAATGTTGCCATTCATTCACCAACGTCCACAACAACAACCTTCCACAATCTTCTTCCCGCGACTGGCTTTTTACATGTAGTCTACAGATCTTGGAACACTCAAAATGTATACATATATTTATTAATAATTAATTTAGAGGGCAGGGTTGTGTTTTATTTCCTATTTTGTTTTATTGGGTGAAAATAACCAGAGCATTGGCAAGACAAGCTCAGATGGTGACGTCATCGAGTACGCAGCTGTTCCAATTGAAAATTGACGGTACTGCGTCTTCCCGTCCTCAGGAGTTTGTCCAACTTGCCAAGTCCAAACTACCAAATACGCAAGTCCAAACTTGGCATACTTGGTATTGAGAGGACCTCAGTAAATTTGGTTAACATGCAGCTTGCTGAGAAAAGACAGCAATACTTGGGTTTACATGAATGTTTGTGCATGTGTATGTCTGTGTGAGTGTGAGTGTGAGTGTGTGTGTGTGTGTGTGTGTGTGTGTGTGAATGCATGCGTGTGTGTGTGTGTGTTTGTGTGCGCGTCTATGTGCGTGTATGTATTTGTGAATGTACGTGTGCATGTTGTTTAAAGGATAGACTTGTGAGATAGATGTCTTCTTACAGATTTCAGTGACTCCATCATCTCCATCAAATACGGTCAAGTTGATCAAATTGGTGAAACGCATGAGCTGCCTGTTACTGGCAGTTGATGGTCATAAGGTAACGTCAATCAAACAACGCCCCCCCCCCCCTCACCAGAACACCAGTCTATGTAGGTCTGTTTGTTTGTTGTTGTTTTTTCAGCGTGTGAAATTAGCTCTTGTGAACGCAGTTCTGCAGTCCTTCAGATAAAACACTCTCGTCCCTGACAGACAGAACGAGTGGGCAGAGGGAATTAGATACTGGCAGAGAGAGAGAGAGAGAGAGAGAGAGAGAGAGAGAGAGAGAGAGAGAGAGAGAGAGAGAGAGAGAGAGAGAGAGAGAGAGAGAGAGAGAGAGAGGATTACTTCCAACACCAGGGACTTAAGCTCACCGGATCAGAAAGAAACGGTATACAAATTTGGATACATTTATTTCTCTCTCTCTTTCTGTCATTTACATTGACTCTCTCTCTATCTCTGTCTCTCTCTGTCTCTCTCTTCCTCTCTCTGTCTATATCTCTCTATGTCTATATTTCTCTCTCTCTCACTCACTCTCTCTATTGCCCTGTCTCACTCTCTCGATGTCTATATCTCTCTCTATCTGACTCACTCTCTCTCTCTCTCTCCCTGTCTCTCTCTCTCTCTGGGTCTGAGATCCCTCTCTCTATTGCTAAAGTCTCTTTTTGGACTCTTCTGTAGTCAGCTATCTCTTCCAACAGAACCTCCAGGATCCGCTCCTTCTCTAACCCTCATCTCTACACCCCTCTAAGCCTGGGTCCCCACATGCCCATACAGAGTGTGTGTGTCCCCACACTTCCATGTAAACTAAGTGTCTGTGTCCCCACACTTCCATATATACAAATTTTGTGTGTCCCCACACAATCATATATAGAGAGTGTTTGTGTGTGTGTGTGTCCCCACATGCCCATATATACTGAATGTGTTTGTGTGTGGGTGTGCGTCAGTTTGCACATGCGGCTGTGTGTTTGTGTGCATGCTTGTGCGTACACGTGCAGATTTCCGTGAGTGTGTATGTGTGCAACAGATGCTAGTCTATCCCAGTCAATAATGCCGCCAGTGAGTGTCTCTTGGTTTCACTCTTGCTGAGTTTTCTTCCCTATCCTGAGGTTTGGGGTTCAAGTCCCTCTTAATGTCTAACCCAAGGTTGTTATGAACACACTCAAATTAACATACTTGCCAAAGGAAGCATTTAATCTAGCCGTTGTTGCCAATTAGCATACAGCCAAACAATGTACATCAAAAACGTTACAATTTAGATTGTTGACGACCAGTTGTAGCCAATGGTTGACCGACATGACTACTTTATGGCTGTTTCATTATGATTGATATTTACATTTATATATATTAAAATACACAGCATTGCTATAGTGTAGTGTATATTTATGTAGCCACTGTTTTCTAGGTTGTTGTGTCTGTGTTCCATTTGTATTAAAAATATAAATATAAATATAAAATATCAAAATATAAACTATATAGCTCTGTACAATCAGTATACTTTAATTGGTGGGTCAATTACTGAATGTAACAAAGCTGTCTCAACTCTTCAGATACCAGCCATTAAAAAGCTATGAAACCATTCAGCATTCATCACCAGGGGCTCAAAAGGTGGAGTTAATCTGAGGAAGGGCTGGTGGTTTGACCCCAAGGAAAGACGGCTGACGCCCAGCAACAAGGCAAGCAATTAAAGTTGAAAAAGTGATGCTTAAAGAAAAGTAAATAAAACGAGCCACTAGAGAGATGAAGAGCAAGAGAAGAGGAACTAATTTGTGGATGCAGGCAACGATTTGTGGATGGATTAATATTTTTTCTTATCTCCTGTGGTTGTACGAGTGGTAAATTTAGAGATAAATATTAATGAGTAGAACAGAGGCAGGGAGAGAGAGAGAGAGAGAGAGAGAGGAAGACAAAAAGACAAAGAGAGAGAGGGAGAGAGGGAGAGAGAGAGAGAGGAAGACAAAAAGACAAAGAGAGAGAGGGAGAGAGGGAGAATGAGAGAGAGGGAGAGAAAGAGAGAAAGAGGAGGAGAGGAGTGGAAATGAGAGGAGATGACAGAGTGCACCGGGCTATGCAAAGGTCCGTTAAAGTGCAGATAGCGAACCGCAGCACTAAGCAAAACCAGTCTGACATTTAACATTAAACTATCATTCATGACAAAGGAAAACAACAGGCACACTGAACGCAACCAGTGAAACTGATAACAGTGTTGTCGAAGCGTTGAACAGCACAAAGTAAGGCATGCGCACAAATAACGGAAAAAAGACAGAAAAAGAAAACTGATAATAATCGCATTTAAAATATAAATGAGGATACGATCCTACCTCTGTTTCTGCGCGTGAAGATTCCTCCACAATCAAACAAGAGGGTCGCAGCGCATGTGGGTCTGCACTAACAGGTGGCGGGAGAGGGATGCGCACGGGAGAGGTGGAGAGACGAGAGAGAGAGAGAAAGAAAGAGAGAGAGAGAGAGAGATGGGGGCAGAGAGAGGGTGAGACGGAGGACAGTGTGTGGGTTTTAGCTTTAGTTATAAGCGATCATGATAAGGAGGCAGGGCGGGCCAATACAGACACAGTTTGATATTCCAGTGTTGTTGACCAGAGAGAGAGAGAGAAAACAAGAGAGTGTGAGAGAGAGCGAGAGAGAGAGAGAGAGAGAGAGAGAGAGAGAGAGAGAGAGAGAGAGGGCTGCAGCACCTGTAGCCTGTCTAGATTTTTTAGATCTGCTTCGTGCTGTTACTCTTTCTGTGGGGAAACCTCCTGCTCTCCCCCCCAGCCGCTCCCCCCGCCTTCAGCCCTCTCCTCTCTTCCGCTCTCTCTCTTTGTCTCTCTCTTTAACCCCCCCCCTTCACCGTCCTCCTATGCAGTTGAATTCTTTTTGCGCAATATCCTTTCTCTAGTGTGCCTCGCGCAATATTCACACCTGTCACCCTCAATGAACGCCTGTCTTAAATCACAAAACACGGATAAGTGGAAGTAACCCCCCCCCCCCCCCATTGCAGCATGGCTGCACGTGTAAGGAATTACATGCCAATAGCAGCATCTGTCTTGCACTCCTCTCTGTATAATTTGTAGCTAATGACACCTAATGATACATGCATGCAACACATACACACACACATTAACGCACACACACAACCCCCCCCCCCCACACACACACACATAAACACACATACATTAAAGCATAAGATGTAGACCACATACAGATAGAGACAGTACTACACAAAGAAATACAGTATGTAATACAGAGAGACAATGACATACAGATACTCTCCTCTCCTCTCCGCCTCTTGTCTCATCTATTTTTTTTTACATTCTCTGGAATTTGGCTGGTGTTTATTTGTATTACGTATATTATTTGCTAGTGTTGCCATATTTTTGCTGTTTAGACCTCATTATCCATGTCTGGTGTATCAAGGCAAAGGAAGGAAAATTAAATGAAAAAGTGTAATTCAAAAGACTGATCTGGAAGAGGAGAAGGAGGAGGATTAGGCATTTCTTCCCCCCTCCCCTCTCCTCTCGACCACATCGTCCTCCACCTCCTCCTCCTCCGCCTCCTCCTACTGGCTCTCTCCTCTCTTCGTCTGTCCTCTCCTCTTCTGTCCCCCTCTCCTCTCCTCTCCTCTCCTCTCCTCTCCTCTCCTCTCCTCTCCTCTCCTCTTCTCTTCCTCTCTTCTCCTCCACCCACTTGTTCCCGCAGTTTTTCCCCAAACGGCCGAACGGATTGAAGCTGGGAGCTGTTTTTTGCTCTCTCTCTCTCTCTCTCTCTCTCTCTCTCTCTCCCTCTCTCTCTCTCCCTCTTTCCCCCCTCACCCCTACGCTCTCTTCCTCCCTCTGTCTCTAACTCTTTCTCTTACTCTCTCACTCTCTCTCTCTCCCTCTCTCTATCTCTCCTGCTTTTTCCATGCCTCAGTCGACCTGTCTCTCTCTATATGAGGTATAACATTTCAAATGCCTGCAGGCTTGTTTAAAAAAAGAAATAAAATAAAGAAAAAATTATACGCTTTTCGCTGTTCTGCTGTTTTTCTGTCTTGTTATTTTTCAGTCTAGAGCTAGAAGGAATCTTACCTGGTCCAGTATAACCAGTATATTTCCCCAGGATAACCGGTATATCTCTCCTAGTACAACCAGTATATCTCTCCTGGTATAACCAGTATATATCCCAGTATAACCAGTAAATATCTCCTAGTATAACCAGTATATATCTCCTAATATAACCATTAAATATCTCCCAATATAACCAGTATATCTCCCTCAATATAACCAGTATATTTCTCTTAGTATAACCAGTCTATCTCTCCCAATATAACCAGTATATATCTCCCAATATAACCAGTATATAATTCATAGTACAACCAGTATATCTCATTGTATAACCAGTATATCTTTCCCAGTAAAACCAGTATATATCTCCCAATATAAGCAGTTTATATCTCCTAGTATAACAAGTATATATCTCCTAGTTTAACGAGTGTATGGCCCTAGTATAACCAATATATACAGTATATCCTAGTTTAACCAGTATAAGGCGCAAGTTTAACCAGTATATATATTCTAGTATAACCATTATATCTCTCCCAGTATAACCAGTATATAGTATATCCCAATACAACCAGCATGTGTGCCTCAGTATAACCAGTGTACCTATCCAACTATAACCAGGATTTCACTTCCAGTATAACTAGTATATATATAAATCCCACTACAACCAGTATATATCTCTGTGTATACAGTATCTCTCCCAGTATAGCCAGGGCAGGGTTCAGTTCATTCTGGATGTTTGTATGTACACACATTTAATTGTTAACGGAATCAATTGATGAACAATGATAGAAAAGAATAATGAATGAATAATCCTGTCATGTATGTTAACTATGACTCAATTACTCATCAATTCATTAACCTGACTGTCTGTTCTTAACATATTCTTAACAGACTGTTCTGTTAGGAATGCACACATACACACACACTGTTGTGTGTGTGTGTGTGTGTGTGTGTGTGTGTGTGTGTGTGTATGTGTATGTATGTGTGTGTGTGTGTGTGTGTGTGTGTGGTGTGTGTGAGTTTTTATATGTATGTATATATGTGTGTGTGTGTTTGTGTGAGTGTAAGTGTGTGTTTGTGTGTGAGTGTGTGTGTGTGTGTGTGTGTGTGTGTGTGTGTGTGTGTGTGTCTAGCAGACGGTCATATCGTCTTTAAAGAGAACTTTGCCTCAGCAGAGCAGCGTGAACACACATCGCAGACAGAAAGCGCCAGAGGATGTAAAACTGAAACAGCTCTACATACACACACAAACATATATGCAGACACGCACACACACACACACACACACACACACACACACACACACACACATACACACACACACACACACTACATGAAGTGGCTGCTACTTAATGACATGTCTCTGTACTGTCTAACCCCTACCTGCTCCTTAATGACCTGTCTCTGTACTGTTTAACCCCTACCTGTTCCTGAATGACTTGTCTCTGTTCTGCCTAACCCCTACCTGCTCCTTAATGATCTGTCTCTGTTCTGTCTAACCCCAACCTACTCCTTAATGACTTGTCGCTGTATTCACTGCAACTTACTAAATTACTAAACAGTATTTTCAGGGCTCAAGTTGTAGCAGTAGTATCTCTATATATGTGTTGTTTTCTCTCTCTCTCTCCCCGCCCCCACCTCATTCAGCCAAGGGTATCATTAAAGTGTGGGATGGAGTGTAGCATGTGTCTGTGTATGTATTTGTGTTTGTATTCATTAATTTGTATGTGTTGAACGTTTGTGTGTGTGTCTATCTGTGTGTGTGTATGAATGCATGTCTGTGTGTGTGTGTGTGTGTGTGTGTGTGTGTGTGTGTTTGGTATGTGTGGGGGCACGCATGCTTGCCTGCCTGCCTGCATGTGTGTGTGTGTTTATCTGTACGTGTGTGTGTGTGTGCATGTGTTTTTATGTGTGTGTGTGTGTGTGTGTGTGTGTGCATGCGTGTAAGTGTGTGTGTGTCTGTGTATCTATCTGTATATATGTGTGTGTGTGTGTGTATGTATCTGTATATGTGTGTGTGTGTGTGTGTGTGTGTATCTGTATATATATGTGTGTGTGTGTGTGTGTGTGTATGTGTGTGCATGTATGTATGTGCGTGTGTATGTGTGTGTATTATGTATTCTACTCGTGACAGTTTGACTTGTGTCGTCCCTGTACAGAAGATAACAGCAGTATGGGAGCGGTTCCTCCCTTAATGGGGATCGAATATGTCACTGTGTGTCGGCTTCGCTACGTCTTTCTCCGTCAGCACCACCCATCCTCCTGGAAACGTGACGGCTGACTCCACATCCATCCTGAAAGATTTGGAGCAGAACACGAGGGCTGTGATCTTCGATCCATAATCTCCCATCTGCCTCTTTGTTCTTCTGTGTATCGCTAAATGTCGTATATTCTGTTGTATGATCTGTTGTTGTATTTTACCTCCTGCTGGGCTGCCCTCTTGGCCAGGTCACCCTGCAAAAGAGATGTTAGTTCTACCTGGATATGTATGGGTTAAAGATAAATAAATAAAATGCGTGTTGTGCGGAGGTCAAGGTGTGTGGAGCTCAGGTGTGTTGAGGTCCAGGTGTGTGGAGGTCTAGGTGTGTGGAAGTCCAGGTGTGTGGAGGTCCAGGTGTGTGGAGGTCCAGGCGCTCACATGTCCAGATGTGTGGAGGTCCAGGCGCTCACAGGCCCAGGTGTGTGTGGAGGTCTAGGTGTGTGGAGGTCTAGGTGTGTGGAGGTCCAGGTGAGTGGAGGTCTAGGTGTGTGGAGGTCCAGGCGCTCACAGGTCCAGGTGTGTGTGGAGGTCTAGGTGTGTGGAGGTCCAGGTGTGTGGAGATCTAGGTGTGTGGAGGTCCAGGGGCTCACAGGCCCAGGTGTGTGTGGAGGTCTAGGTGTGTGGAGTTCTAGGTGTGTGGAGGTCCAGGTGAGTGGAGGTCCAGGCGCTCACAGGCCCAGGTGTGTGTGGAGGTCTAGGTGTGTGGAGGTCCAGGGGCTCACAGGTCCAGGTGTGTGTGGAGGTCTAGGCACTAGTCAATATTGACCGGTTTAGGACAGGTCTTATCTGGTATATTATACAGCAAAAACTGGAGTACAAAATGCTTGACAAGTGAAACAAAGAGAACAAGAAATACAATTTGTTTAAAATAACTAACAATCACAACAGAGATGCATCTGAGAGGTAGATTTAAAGACACACAATGTCACACTACTTGATTAGAAGAAGGCTGAACTCAACAGATCATGTTTCAAAGTTTTGTTGAATGATTCTGACCAATTGGGAGAGACTCTTCTCTCTCAGCAGAGAGAGAAGAGTTAATAACGAACACCCCCCTCATCATCAATATTTGTTCAGTTTGGATGGACATGATTATTCTTTTTTTGATAAGCCTTTCGCACGTCGTTCTAAAGAGAAACTCTTTTAAACACTCCTCACCAGAGAGGAGACAATGTTTTGGCCCTGAGAATCTAAAACTTACAGTTTAAATTGTAATTCGGCCATTATTAAAAACAATTTAGACCAAAACCTCAAACACTGCAGATCGACCCAGACCAAACTACTCTGAGAAATAAGAAAACCTGCAGAACCATCTCATTTATATGTAAATTAAAACAAAAAGTCATATTTTCCGAGTGTCGGGTTCATCACAATGCGGGAGTCAGGAGAAAGGGGCATTTTTCTCACTCTCCCTGACCACCCTGGGGGATACTGGGTCGAGGGGAGGTCTTCCTCCCCCTGAAGAGGGCTAAGGGTGAGGAGGTGTTGTGTTACGCGGCCTGTAAAGCCCTTTGAGACCGTAACAGTAATAAAGGTGAGGTACCAGGAACCAGAATGAGACTCGAATGCAGACAGGCCTAGTTTCTAGAGGTTTAGAGACAGCGAGCAGAATCAGGTAAAAAACAGGCAAGGGTGGAAATGTCGGCAGGTGAAGGCTTGGAAATGAACAATATGACTAAATAAGTGCAGAGGGCAATTTTGTCACAATTGCTCTGCTCAAGATAAAAAACAAAAATTAAATAATAGAGAATATAAAATTGAGTAAAAATAGAAACACAAAAATACGGCAATGAAAATGTGCATAAATACGCACATAGGTATGTAAAATATACCAGCAACCAAGCGAGAGGGATAGGGAACACCTGTGTGTAGCTGGGCAGGAGGCTACAGTTGACTTTCTTCAGTGAAAGATATTTTCAAAGACTTCTGGGATCGTGAGTCTACAGTGTGATGTTTCACTGACCCTTATCTGCTCCATCTGGTAAACGGGAGGAGGGAGATCAGGGCTGTGGATGAAAGCAGACCACATGCAGGTGCGTTGGGTTAACCAAACAGAGCAGACTGGGGGATTGTGAAGCAGATGTTGAAGGCACCGTATCAAATTGTTTTCACTTTTTCATTGCCAATCAACTGCTGTGTGCGTGTGTGTATGCATGTGTGTGTATGTGTATATGTGTGTTTTTTTTGTGTATGATGTTTTTAACGCTGCAACTAATTAAAATAATCTTCTTGTTAATATAATGCAAGAAAGTACTGAATCTTGAATAACGGCACCGTTCAAGCGTTCAAGCTCACATGTTAACAGATCTACCAATCCTAACTTGCTAATATTATATAATAATAAAAATAATAATAGAGCTCACTAACTGTGATAACAAGCTAACATGTTAACATGCTAACAGCTCTATTGACCCGCGTAGCAAACATGTTCTTGAAGCGCAGATACACAAGGTCTCTGGGTATTAATTAGAGTAGTATTTCTTCCTCAACATGTAAAAAACTTGAAGTAAATGTATTGATTCTGAGGACTGTTTAATGGCAGATCTTTAAAGTAGACCTGAAACGCCATATTTTCTGAAGAAGAATTTCAGCTACATTTCTCCACGGGACAGCACCCAATCAGTAACAAACTAATTTCCCTCCGCAGACCAAAGCTACAATTAATTACATCCATTAGATGTCAAAGCTGGGACCCCGCTATGAATGCCGGTGTGTGGCATTTCAGCTGCAAAACTCATAAAAACACAAGGACAGCACTTGTGTTTAAGAAAGAGGAGGACACACACACACACCTGTATCCACGAAAAACAACAACAGTGTTTAAAAAAAAAAAAGCGCTGTTCTTGTGTTGATTCGGAGCAATGAGACCATTATCACAACACATTTTCCAAAATAAAAGACAATTATGGAAAATTCGCCATTGGGAAGAGAAGGAAATGGAAAGCTTTGAGATTAAATTATTGATTGAAGTGACAGACAATTAAGGGAAATGAAAGATGACATGTTGTGGAGCTGTGTTTGAAATGAAGAGCGCTGTTACTTTGAAGGGAATGTCCTTAGCATAGGAACTGTTACTTTGAAGGAAGGTTGAAGGAGACACAAGATGTGAGCAGAGCTTCAGATATCTGCTGGGATCCCAGATCTTTAATTTAGCAGCTGTCACTCAGATAATGATAGAGACTCACTTTCAGTCTGAACGAGGCTGGATACAGTGTGTGACTGTGTGTGTGTGTGTGTGACTTTGTGTGTGTGTGTGCATTCATACAGGTTGGTGCATGAATTACAGTGCCCTGGATTTAGTTTTATTCCACAGTGTTTCAGTGTTCCCACAGTAGCAGGGCTCCACTGTGTGAAACGTTAACTGTAGGTTCATAGCAAAAGATCCATTTGCGCCTGTGGGAACTCTGGCCACTGGCTGCTCGCCTCCAGCCACCAGTTGTTCAAGCAGAGCTGAAGACACCACGTTCGTTTGTGCACATTATCAAGTTTGTAGTAGAGCTCACGGCAGCCCAGAAAGTGTGATCAAATAAACTAATATTCCACCATTCCCCTGTTTATCATTTAGCAAACAAATAATATTTCCAAACAACGACTTTCGGCTGTTGTATATATGGCAACATATTTGGAATCAAAGTTGAATCTAATCAGAATTATATCGTTGGCCTGGTATGTTTCCTCACACAAGGAACCATGTTTGTATCCAGGTAGACAGCCTGATTATAACTCTGGGAAACCTCCATATTCACCTGCGCTGGAGAAAATATGATCCAGCTCTGCTATTGGTTGCTGCTTCAGCGCCGTTGCCGTTAATTTGCATAAAGTTCAAATGTAGCTAAAGCAAAAGTTAAATCAGGAACTTTAACACTGACATTCAACACAGTTAAGTTTAAGGGTGCATTCCAACCCTTGTCATATGTCTTCCATGCTATTGCTCGTTAGAGGAGAGGAGCAGGAGGGGAGGAGCAGGAGGAGAGGAGCAATATGACAGGAGCAGGAGAGGAGCAGGACGAGAAAAGAAGGAGGAGAGCAGCAAGAAGAGAGGAGCAGGGGGAGAGTAGCAGGAATAGAAGGAAAGTAGCGAGAGGAGCAGGAGGAGAGGAGAAGGAGGAGGAGCAGGAGGAGGAGCAGGAGGAGAGCAGAGGAGGAGAGGAGCAGGAGGCAAGGAGCATTTGGAGAGGAGGAGAGGAAACAGGAGAGGAGCAGGAGGAGAGGAGGAGAGGAGCAAGAGGAGAGGAACAGGAGGAGAGGAGGAGCAGGAGGAGAGGAGTAAAAAGAGAGGAGCAGGAGGAGAGAAGCAGGAGGAGAGGAGCAGTTAGGTTCTCCTACCTTCAGAGTTGCTTCATGTGTGTTTCTAATGATGTTGTCAAAAGAGTTACCAAAGCCATTCCTGTGTAGGAGACACCGACGTATCCTCGGTTTGAAGCGGCTTCGGAGGCCACATTAAGCTGCTTCTCTAGCTCACTACATATTTGGGACGACATGAAGATCAAGGAGAATGTTGAGTGGAATCACTATAGAATGAGTGTTGGTTTGCTGCTGAAGTGAGAGAGAAGAGTTAAATGATATTCAAGAGCAGATGGAGTCCAGCAGGGCTTACAGAGCGTGTCAGACAGATCATAAATCACATGTGGGTGCGTGACTGGACTGTGATGCATTAAGGGTAACTTATGGTGATTTCCTTATGCACCGTAAAGGAGTGAGGGTCGTTATCCACTGAAGAAAAGTCACACACGCACAAATGCACAAACACACATGCATGCACATGCACATGAACGCACACACACACACACACACACACACACACACACACACACACACAATAATTAACCCCCACACACACACAGACATAGACATACACACACACATATACACACTCAAACGCACACACACATGCACGCACGCACACACAAACACAAATTATCCCACACGCACACACACACACACAGACATACACACACACATATACACACACAAACACACACACACATGCACGCACGCACACACAAACACAAATTATCCCACACGCACACACACACACACATATACATACACACACAAACATATACAGACACACACACATGTACACACACACACATACACACACATGCACACACATACCCCTCCTGTGTGTATCATGGAAGGATTATCACGCCTGGAGTGTTTCTATGGTTTGAACACAGGCTAAGCAAGCATCAATCAAAAAGCATATTCTAATTCAGAACACACACACACAAACACACACACACACATACTATTTCCCCCGTATAAGAAGTATTATAATCCTGTCTTTGTTCTGTCTGCTCTCATGCTGTAGAACACATCTACAGCATCTAAACGAGAATATGCTAATGTGCTCCCACACACAACGTAACATGATCATAATATCTAGGGTGGGCGGGTACCCGGCTGGTAAGCCGTTAGTAAGAGAGTGATTGTCACCCAGGGGTACGCGTAGACTAGGGGGTACATGAGCAGGTTCATGTGGGGACTGGTAAAGGCTTCTCTTTGTTATACTTCGGAATAAAAACGTAAAATGCAAATAGTAGTACTGTGGGGCGCTGTGGGCAGAGAAGCGTGCCCAAAGTGTCATTTCTTGTGCTCAGTTCCACTTTCTTTGCGCACAATCATTTTCTCTTACCTCTCAATGCTCTCCGTGCACTCGGTATGCTCATCTGCGCCCTTGAAATGTTTACCCCAGCTCACGATTCTTTCATTCTGTGCTAGACATTCCCCCAGCGTGTGCGCGACTTGCCCAACTGCATGCTTGATATTTGAAACTAAAATTATGTAATATTCGTGGTTTGGTGTCAATGAAGGGGTGATTGAGTAGCGCTCTGGTGCTAACTCTGGTCATGATAGACCGTGATGGGGCTAACTCTGGTCATGATAGACCGTGCTGGGGCTAACTCTGGTCATGATAGACCACTCTGGTGCTTACTCTGGTGCTAACTCTGGTCATGATAGACCGTGATGGGGCTAACTCTGGTCATGATAGACCACTTTGGTGCTTACTCTGGCGCTAACTCTGGCGCTAACTCTGGTCATGAGAGGCTGCTACGGAGAGGAAGGCTAGTGTCTGTGATGATGATGATTAATATGATGAAGATGATGGTGATGAATGTGATGAGGATGATGAAGATAAGGAGGAGTAGGTTTAGGAGGAGAGCAGCGAGTCATAATGTAAGCCAGGTTGTTACTGTTTAGTTAAGGGTAGCAGAGGTTAATTCCTCCATTCTCCACTCTCACTGGCGTAAACACCAGCCCTAGGGATTATGGGTAATGAGGAAGGGGCGAGGGGTTTAATGTTGAACAATTTTAATTATCCCATCCTGAATCTGGTCAATAATTAAAGGTCTTGGGAGTGGATGAGTCAGGGTGTTGATTGTTTCCTAATGGGAAATCATGAAAGTATAATTGGAGGATTAAAGTTGTAGGAGTTGATGTGATCCGCGGTCAAGAACCCAGAACGACGTTATTTTTAACGGTGTGATCCAGTATGTTCTGGTCCGACTATTTCATTCCCCCAAAACATGTCCTGCATCGGATCATCAGCTTGGGAAGAGGGGTGAGGGGGGAGACAAAGGGGTGATGAGGGGGGACAGAGGAATGAGGTGGGGGGAGACAGAGGGGTGAGGATGGGAGACAGAGGCGGGAGGTTGATAGAAGACAGGGTTGTTGGCGACAGAGGTGTGAGGGGGAGAGACAGAGGGGTGAGGGTGGTGGGAGACAGAGGGGTGAGGAGGAGGTGAGACAGAGGGGTGAGGATGGGAGAGACAGGGGTGAATGGGGGAGGAAGAGGGGTGAGCAGTGGAGGCATGGCCAGACAGCATGTGATATGAGTGACAGGAGGACGTGGCTCAGACATGCTGCCTCACAAAGGAGGAGAGGCGCTTAAAAAAGAACTAAACTTTGAAGGAAAAGGTTATTGAATCAGGCCAGTGCTCTACGGAAGTTCTCGATTAGCATTTGAATGAGTTAGCTCAAATCTATGAAGCAAATGCGACCGACTACCTCTGTCAGTGAAGTGAGGTAAAAATGCAGCATTCCAGCACCTCCAACTAAAATATATTTTAGCAATTAATCTTGTCACTTTATGAACAGTTAATCAGAAATTACGTTTTTTTTTCTTTCTGCACATTTACTACCTGAGTTGATTGCTTGTGTAGTGGTGTGGTGGGGTGTTGTGTTGTGTTGTGTAGTATAGTATATAGTATAGTATATGTATTGGTTTGTATTGTACAGTGTTGTAGCTACAGAGGGTCTCTCTCTCTCTCTCTCTCTCTCTCTCTCTCTCTCTCTCTGTCTCTCTGTCTCTCACGTCAATGCTTCGGTTTAGCTCACAGTAAGAAACGCTTAAAACGAGAGAGAGAGAGAGAGAGAGAGAGAGAGAGAGAGAGAGAGAGAGAGAGAGAGAGAGAGAGAGAGAGAGAGAGAGAGAGAGAGAGAGAGGTGACTAGACATCTGGAAACCCCTGACGTTTTTTCTTGCCCTTTGGGGGGCTAGGGTTAGGGGGGTGTCATAAATATATGAACTGTTAGGCCCTTTGAGACTGTGACTGTGATTAAGAGCTATACAAATAATTGACTTGACTTGAATTAGATTTAATGAGAAGAGACATGGTCACACTGTTAACTGATATGCAAACACACACACACATACACACACACCAATGCACACACACACACAGACATATACACACACACTCACATGCACAACGATGCACTAACACACACACACACACACACACACACGTATGCACACACGCACGCACGCACGCACACACACACACACACACACACACACACACACACACACACACACACACACACACAAGCACTCAGTGTGTATTCTATAAAAGTCTCCTTCTCTATTTTATCTGATTCCTGTCTTCCTGTGTCTGGATCCTCTCCTCCACAAATCCTGCGTATCGCTCCAGTACCTGGAGAGACCAGTCCAGACACCTGCTGACTCCTGTCCTGTATGTGCCAGCACCATCTCTGGTGTGTTGTTGTGTTCCTCCTGTTGTGTTGTTGTTGGTGTGAATTATGGGTATTAAAGGTGCTTTAAGATTTAAAATATATTATTTGAGTGTAATTGATTATAAATGCCATAGATAATAGTGAGTGAAATGCTCCGTGAGAATATCAGTTTCTAGTTGACTGTGCCTGACTCTTCATGAGGCCGTTTAGATTTAAGACCGCTCCTGGCTCATTTCTGACCAATCAGGGTTTCTCTTCCTTGATTTGTTTAGGGAATCCGTCTTGCCTGTCACTCACAGATGTGCGAATATAGCATATTTAAATTAAACATAGGGAGGGAGGGAGCATAGAGGGTGGAACATTTTTTGGGGGGTTGCTCATTTCAGAATCTTGCTCTCTTCTGCCCTTTTCTGCTCTCTCTCTCTTTAACTCTCAGCAGATTTAATGTGAAACGAGTGAAATGAAAAAGAGTACATCATGCAAGTGTAGAAACAAGTGGTGAATGACAGCAGCTGTGAGGAGCTGGGCGATTTGGTACTCAGTCAGACATGTGGTGTACATTATAGTCTCATAAAATATATTCAGTCATAAACACAGCTCCTTATTGGACTCTAGAAACATTCATGTGCAAAACGCTGTCATATGAAAATTACAGTAAATCAAAATATTTTATAATAGATATATGTATATTTCGAGCAA